>JAZHYW010010303.1:0-30993 GCA_037355805.1 Ixodes ricinus
GTGACGAGTGGTCACATTTGCGTACAATGGCAGCCGCCTTGTGGGGGTCACTTTCGAGTGCAGACCGGAACCCCGGTTTATCGCTCTAAGCCCCTCTACCTCGTTGGCACAACTCCAGGGATCATTTCCGGAGGCCATAAGCTAGTGGGATGGCGGGTGTGGTTGCAGCTTCGGTGCCTTGTCAGCTTACATGTTAGCGGTGTGCACCTACACTCTTTCTCTTAAATACAATATTTTATTTTTACAGGGACTACCATAATACAGGCGTAGGAGAAATAAAAATAGTCTTGCAGAATATTTTTGAAAAATATCAAAATTGTTGCTATTTCTTTCTGGATAAGTGTAATGAAAAAGGAGCGTGGACGTAATTTGTAACGTAACGACCAATGTAATCCGTTACTTTTCAGCGAAAGTAATTTGTAACGGTAATCCATTACATTTGAGGCTCGGTAGTTTGTATTTGTACAACATTACATTTTTTCCAAGTAACGAGCACAAGTCTGCTTTTGTCCGGAACTGTGCACGTGGAAGTCTTGCACGAAGCGCAGGGGCTCCCAGGAAATCAGTGTTGGTGGTGAAATTGGCAACCTATAATGCCGTTTGTTACAGCGGTATATAGCGACTTAAGTAAGAAACATTGGGTATGCCTTGTGGGGTCTCATCAGCCCCCTCTGATCGACAACCGGACGCCGGCGCCTAAGGACTCGTGTTCGGTCGCCTCCGTGGCGAGGACGGCGCCTTTGTAGTTTGGTGACCGAGTACCTCCTTCCTCGGGACCCATCTTGAAGACATTGGCGGCGTCGGCGGCGTGGGCATCCTAGGACCCCCCTCCCGGACAGCGTCGGCGCCCGAGGCCCTGCACGTGCTGCGACAGAGCGAGACGGGGAGATCCAGCGAGAGACCGCCCACGATGGGAGACAGGAGGCTCCCGCCTGTCTGGTGCGCGGTGACGGCGGGAACAACAGAGAAAGCTCGGACGACGGGAAATAGAAAAGGACTCTTGCGCGGGAAACGGGCCACGACGGACGTTCGCGCGGGTGGCGACCGCGACGTCGGCTCGGGCGACGGCCCGGTGACATGGTCCGGGCCTAGACCCCGGATTCGACCCTCGACGGCGACGTCCCCAGGATGCGGTGTGCACTAGCACCGCAGGGACGCTCGGCAAGCAGCAAACAGTGGCGGCGCACCCCTTCCAGGCTTCCTCGATTACCTCTCCCGATCCCGAAATCCCCCAGCAGAATGTGAGTGGAATAAACCCCTTCTGCCGAGAGCTATGCGTTGCTGTGTCACGTTCATCCGGAGACAGGGGCCCGGGGAATCGAATGAGAACCCTACAGCCTAGAAGTGCCGTCTGCATTGCTCAAACGGGAGCTATACCTTTGAAGGCGTCGCTTAGCCTGTAGTCTGAAACAACAAATGTTGGGTATAAACCAAGGAGCCTTGGGCGTATAACATGCCAGTACTGTGGAAGCTACGCTCCCTGTGTTGCCAATCGGAAAAACTGAGTGAGGCACGTCACGATGTATAGCCGGAGTGCGCTTTTACTGCGAAGAAGTGTCAGGCTTTTCGCTAGGTCATGCTCCAATATGTGTGCGTTGCACTCGTACACGTAGCGCATATCGAAGCCGTCGGAACGCAATGTAGGGCGTAGTGTTCACCTATTGTCAAGTTACATCAAGAGAGGATATGGGTACAATCGTGGGCTCTCACTCTGCTTTCACCGCCTGGCCATAGCCGGCTGGATATATGACCCATTGAAGGTGATGACCTAGCATCGGCGGCTGCTGCTGTTGGTGACTGCAGTGAGCGCGGCTCTGTCAACTAACTGGCGGTGACGTTGTTCGATAAGATTCGTTCGCTTATCAAGGAGGTGGCTTTGATTAAGGCGGACATCGCGTCCGCGTCCCTGTTATTGCGTCTGTCCAGAAACACGTTAACTGCTGCCTCACCCTACCATATAGAACGTGGTGCCATCGTCAGCTTCGACGCGGTTGTCACAACCCGTTCCTGGTTCTGCGACCTTCGCTAAGGTCCTTGAAAAGGCTTCATCTTCCCCAAGCTGTTGCGTCGGGGAGTGTAAGGGAATGTCGAAGTAATTGCAAGTCCGTAGCACCGGCAGTGGCGCTGTGGCTAAAACTCTGCCATCGTTACAAGCGACCAGGGGTGGGGCACCGAAAGATGTCAACGGTTACACGCTCGTCTAACGGAAGAAAAGAGTCAAGCCATTATCAGGTGCATGAGCAAGTTGTAAGCTGGCTACAGCACCAAGAGCCCCGAGGCTCGAGGCACTTTTTGTTTCACACCTTCATCAGGCGACCTCATGTGACGATGTTTGGAAGGTCTGTAACTCCGTTTTAGAAGCGAAAACGTTTACGTGGACAAAGCTTAAAACAGAACACGAAGGCTACTCTTTGTTCCACATTGCTTTGAAATAAGAATAGCTCAACAAGGTTAACATTGAGGATCTTTTGACAATAGGTTCCTTTCTCGGGCCATTTTTGATTTTGTGCTTTACGGAGTAACGACGAAACAGTTGCTCCAAACTGGATCACCTAAATGAATTTTACAGTGTTTTAACAAAAACTTGCGTGGTTTGCGTACAAAGGCTAATTAGTTTCTGAAGAATGTCGTATTATGTGTGACTCTGATAATATTTCGTTAAGTGAGACATGGTTAATAGCCCCTTTTCGTTAACTGATTGTTTTCGCCCAAATTATTCAGTGCTACGTCGAGACCGAGAGTATGAAAATATGATGTCAATTTTTGAGATGGAGGACATATTTCAGTTAAGAAACATTTGCGGGCTGTCCGCCGGTGGGGTCTTTCACTCAGTCGCGAATCTATGTAGATGGAAATAACTCTCCAAGATAAAAATAACTTGCCCATTGGCACTGTCTACTCTCCTCCGAGACTTACTGGCTTTGGTTTTCCTGCGCAATTAGATATGCTAAGTGATAAACTTGAAGTTGACCAATATTGTATCTTTAGAATTGAAGGTTTCAACGTTCCTGGTATACCTTGGAATTTGGAATATCCTTGTTTGTCAACTTGTATTTATTAATCTAAATAATTTTTTCTCTCTTTTGTTATTTGTTTTTCTCGGATACACCCAATAAAATGGTTTTCGAAATCTTGCGGCAAATGTAACTAGACCTAGCCTTGACCGGCCTTCCCAGAGCGCAGATCTTAGGCGCTCGCTCTCGTGATTTGCTGTGTCGTCGTCGCCGTCGGCGGAACCAGAGGAGGAGGAGGGGGTCCTCCGTAATCACCCCTGCTCCTAATTGAATAAATAATATTACGATAAATAATTAATTTCTATATATAATTTATATTCTGTGCGCCGGAGTACGAGATCTATATTTGTAGACATATATATTTCTTCCTCGGATTCTTTAGCACGGTATATCGCAAAATCAAAAATACTTCAAGAGGTGCGCTCTGATTTCGAATTACAGTGACATGTAAACGCCTTGCATTTTTGAAAAAAATCCCATATGTGTTTCGAATTCACTTGTGTCACCTACTTGGCACTTTCCTTTTTTGACTTCTTTTCAAGGTTTCTCTAGAAAACGTGAACAGAATAACTGTGACTCGCTTGCTTTCTTAAGAAAAGTATATTTTGGCCATTTCAATATCTAGCTGATGCAACTTGGGCGCACATATGTTACATTAGATATGAGGGCATGGCAGCGGTCGGACGGGAACGATGGCTAATCCTCTGCTTCTCTACATGCAGCTTCTAACCGTGCAGTCTGCTCTCGCCAGAGCACCGCTGTGGCAGCATGATCCAGCGGAACGCTCTGTCAGTGTTACGGACCCCTCCGTCATTGTTATGCCAAAAAATTAGATATTTCGCTAAGGTCGATGGAGCTGTTTCTTTTAAACAATAGTCGATTTTTTTTTTTAAACATAGGATTAGCCTTATACAAGACTGCTTAATGAGTGCAACATCAGTAGACACAAATTTAGTGTAATGTTATAAGTTTGTCTCGCCTATTGTAAGTCAGCGTGGTGAGGTGAATACAGTATATACGCATCTTTCTAAGGCCTTACACTTTGTCGATCATTCGTTTTTAGACAACATTTTTCATCTTAACTGTATGAGTTCTTTTGCTCATTTCTTTGCACACAGTTTCTGGATTTCTTGTCAGCCGAAATTTTGTGCGCGCTCTTCGACGGTATTCCTGACTTTAAGTTCCACTTTCGGTGTATCACAGGGGTCCATACTTGAACCGATGCTTTTAAATAATTTCAAAATTAACTAAGCACATGTTCAGCACTCAGGTATATTACAATATGCAGATGATATCAAACTTTTTCTGCAGATCTCATTTATGACGGACTGGGTAGTGCGGATGAGAGCCCAAGCAGGACGGTGATACTTGGCCAGCGTCGTGGCAATGTCGGCCGAAAACCGGCTCCAATATTGGCCGAAATTGCGGTTTCGCACCACACCACGACATCCGGCAAGTGTTGGCGTACCACCGTCTTTGCGCTCGCTTTGTATCGGCAATATCGGCGGTATTGGCTTGGACGTTGCTTGTAGATATGGCTCGACTCTCACGCCCTCATGGATAAACGAAATTGTTTTTAATCTCTCACAGAAGTTTATTAACTCACTATCCTTACACACACCTTGCTCTCGACACATTTACAAGAGTGATACTTTTCTCTGTTAGGGAAAGCAAATTATTGAATAGATTTACACCGTTTTGATGCCAAGTGAAATTCCTAAATCAAACACGAAGGGTCGTAAAGGTTAGAGAGTTCTCGTAGATCGTTCCGATGACTCCGATAACGATCACTACACCCCGCCACCACCTTTGCGCATACATTGTCTCGGTATCGGGGGTATCGAAAGTCTCAGAACGATGCTCTCAAGAGCAATGATATATGCACTACGTACGGCTCGACCGAACGTTGATATGTGCACTACGGTATGGCGCCATCTCGTGGACACCTGTCTAACCAGCCGAACCACGGATATGAGGCGCCCTCTCGCGTATTATTGCGGAAAACGACGCGCTGGCTTTTCCATTCCGAGTTATAGCCAGCCCGCAAAAGCCAGCCGGCGCCAGGAGAGTGGAGCCCACGGTTATACCCTGTCTCGCTGTAACTTGGCAAAGAGTGAACAATATACCCCATATTGCGTGCCGACGGGTGTGATATGCGCTACGTATGCAGAGCGAAACGCACATATATTGAAGCATGACGCAGCGAAACGCCTGACACTTCCTCGCAGTAAAAGCGCACTCCCGGTCATACGTAGTCACGTTCCGATTGACCCGCCAGGCCCGTAGCTTCCGCCGTACTGGCATGCTATGCGATCACGGCTTCCTAGCCGACCGAGTATTTCTTGCTTCAGACGCTAGGCTAAGTGACGCCACCAGAGTAAGAGCTCATTTTTGAACAATGCAGCCGCCACTCCCAGGCATACCCAAGTTTTTGCTTCAGTCGCTAACTGCCAAACCAAAGAGCGTTGCAGGTTGCTTATGGTGCGCCAACATGCGGTTGTGCCGTTCTTTCCGTCCTCAGGTCACGCGTGTCGTCATAGAAATAAGGTGAGAAAACGATTCGGAACGCACAATGCTTTTGATAAGGCTTTTTGACAGTTTCAAGTGTCCACAAACACTCTGTAAAAACAACAACCCCCGCCCCCTCCCCTCAAGAGTGTAAGCGGGAGTTATCAACGCGCACCTGTCAGCGGAAGCCGTGACGCTCGAAAAATAACTAAAGTTCGCCAACGTGACGTTCACCTGCAAGCACGATGGGTATCACCGAACTACCGGCCGTGCTTGCAGGTGGGAGGAGAGGGGGCAGCGTGCGAATGACCCGTTGGCGCTGCGCGGTTTTCCGTTGGGAGAATCCGTCGCGCTAGCTCAGCCTAGCTTGCCGAAACCTTTGCGGTTCTGACCTGGCGCACGCGTGAGCCCGAGATTATGTTAGAACGGAGGGAAACGTAGCGAGAGGTGGAAGTTTAGCTTGCCACCATTACCCACGGCCGCCGCATAAGCAGCGGCACCCTTCCCCCCCCCCTCCCCCTTCTAAATGGAGGCGAACCACGGCAACGCGACGAAGCAAGCGCACCCGCGCAAGCGCATCCCGGGCCGTGTAGCTGGCGGAGTTCGTCTACGACAACGACGGCCCCAGCAAACAACTTTGCAGCAGGGCAGGCGAAGGCGTTGGGACCAACACCCACCCAGACCGCCGCGACGGCAATGGCATATCCTTAGGCCCACACCGATGCAGACGACAATGGTGCATTATATGTGTGTATGGCATGTATATATATATACACATTATTATACAGGGTGAAACAAGGAGACGTCAGGCTCTTTAAATCGACCGGAAAAATTCGGTTTCTTAACTTATCGCGCTACGACTTTGTGCAGCGATGCCCACAGATGGTGCATTTATTTTTTGTAAAAATTGGAAAGAACGAATTTGTTCGAGGAAAAAGTAAAGGAAGAAAGAGGCTTAGCTCCTATGGAAACGCAGCGACGCCACCGGTCTTCAAACAACACGGCGCCGTTTCGCACGGGAGACAAGAGATGGCGCAGCAAACGCCACCAACGAACGAGCATACGACGCCGAGAGCCGCCACTTTAGCAGACGATCCTTTTGACTCAAAAGTGGCACGCGTTCCGCAGGCGGCGACAGTCGCAGAAACAAAAACAGGCGCGGTAACAACAAGGAACTGCAGTTCGTTGTCTGCTAAACACGCCGGCTCTCGGCGTCGTCTGCTCGTTCGTTGGCGGCAGTTGGCGTCGCGACCGCTTGCGCCATCTCTCGTCTATCGTGCGAAACGGCGCCGTGTTGTTTGCAGACCGGTGGCGTCGCTGTGTTTCCATAGAAGCTAAGCCTTTTTCTTCCTTTACTTTTTCCTCAAGTAAATTCGCTCTTTGCAAATTTTACAAAAAAAAAAAATTCACCATCTGTGGGCAGCGCTGCACAAAGTCGTAGCGCGATAGGTTAAGAAACCGAATGTTCTGGTGGATTTAAAGAGCCTGCCGTCTCCTTGTTTCACCCTGTATTTAACAGGGCAATAAAGAACGTTCTAACAACAACAACAACGGACCGTGTAATTCCCCCACGGCGAAGCGCGCAGCGCCAGTCGCCCTTTACCTGCCTTGCAAGCAGACTTGCGATCGTTACTTGGAAAATGTAATGGATTACAATTACAAATTACCGAGCCTCAAATGTAATGGATTACCGTTACAAATTACTTTCGCTGAAAAGCAACGGATTACTTTACTCGTTACGTTACAAATTACTTTCACGTTACCTTTCCCTGCACTTATCCAGAAAACAATATAAACAATTTTGATATTTTTCAAAAATGTTCTGCAACACTACTTTTGATTTTTCTTACGCCTGTGTTATGGTAGTCCATGTAAAAATAAAATATTGCATTTCAGAGAAAAAAGGGTCAGTGCACTCCGTTCACCTCTAAGTTGACAAGGCACCGGAAGCTGCAACCACACCCGCCATCCCGCTAGCTTACGGCCTCCGGAAATGATCCCTGGAATTCTGCAGACAAAGCTAGCGGAGCGCATGCTCAGAGGTAGCGCCTACCTCCGCTACGAGATGCGGAGTTGAAGCGATCTACGAAAGCTCCCTTTTGACTCAGGCGTTTCGCCTGTTATTCACAAGAAAAGAAAAACTTGGTTTTAACGTTACAATCTATAGCCAATGCCGAATGCAGGTGTCCCAGCTTACCTCAATGTATTTCCGTAGATTATAGTTTGTCGTTCTTGCTGATGACAATGTATGCTTTTTTGTTTTTTGGCAAGCAATCGATGCACTGAAACTGTAGGTTTCCGTTTTCCTTAATGCCCTGAATTTCGAACATCTCATTAAGAGGTGGCCATGGAAACGACGGACACTCCATGACCAAAAACTCGACCAGTAAGAGAAAAAGTGGCGGTTAAGGGTTATCGATCGTTCATCGGTTCTCACTTTCATACCAATATTTGTGGAGGTCAAGGGAGGGGAGGGCATAGAGAGCGAGAGAAGCGGTGGCCATCGGTCTCATAAAACAATGGAGGATCACACCACTTTTGCGCGTTCTTTCTCTCTCTGTCAGCACTCCTTAGATGGTCTGACCCCCCACCCATCCCCCGCCCCGCCCCTTTGTGTTGACAGTTGACTGCAAAGTGAGGAATGGACTCGACCACCATGCACTAGACCAGTAAGCCAAAAGAAGCATCGTCCGTACTCTCGAAGACGATGCTCTCAGCCTCGCGCCGGGCGCTCTTCAGCCGTGCCTCAAGAGCGTGCTGGACTCACAGTAGTGCACATCAACGACAAACAGAATCTGACTCCCTCGCGCGAGGCTACATTGTCTGTTACGCGTGGTGCACGTTAAAGACCCCAGCCTAGCAGTCGTACTGCACTGGTTAAATTGCTTATCTACAGTGGGTAACAATGTCGCCATGTTCTGGCAGACCGAACTAACCTCCTGCTGTATAAACAACTAACGACTAATTTGACTTTTGGCCAGTTGTGAACCCGGGAGTCGAGGTGGTGCGGACCCGCGTTTGATGTCTGTGCAGGGGGCGGGAGGCGTCGACGAAGTTGGAAAGGGTAAAACGGTGTAAAAGACAAAAACAAACACGAAGAGCTTTCTCTTGACCGGGAGAAGAAGAAAACACGATGGAAGGCGACGGAGAGCCTACATGGTGTTGATTTACTTAATCTTTGTCTTTCGGAGATTTGTACATGCCTTGCCCGTTTTTCTAATGGGTCTAGTGACCGGTCGTAAAAAAAAAGAATCGTGTTTTATTTTCGGCTATTCTCCCCTTCCTGATGTTTTTCTATTTTTCTTGACGCTTGCTCTCTTTATGTTGCTGAGTGTTCTGCTCGTATTGCTCCAGTTACTGTGTTATGCTCATATTTTTAAAAAGTAACTAGTAATTAAAGTAATCTGTTACCAATATTTTGTAACGAAATTACGTTACAAATTACTTCAGAAAACAAAGTAACATGGCAATTACAAAATTATATGAAAAGTTAATGGATTACAGGCAATCCATTACTTTGCAACGGTTACTCCCAATTGTGCTTGCAAGACATCATACTACTATAAATTCGGCAGTCTTCTAGACAAGTTCCACTTCGGGTCCGGGAGTCTGAATGAAAAGTCCGCGCGTCGTTTCCGTATAAATACGCGAGGACGCCTTATGTCCGGGGTTCGGCTGGTTACACAGGTAATCACGAGATGGCGCCATACCGTAGTGGACATAGCAACTTCCGATGGAGCCGCTCTTGGTCTATACTAAAACTCTCTATTGATTTGGAAGCCGGACTACTCTCAGAAGCTAATGCTTGCCGTGTGCTTGCGAATAAAACAGCAATATCGTAATCCGTGCAGAACGTGTACGTAACGTATTACTAGTAACGAGTTACTTCTACCTAGTTGCTTTTTGCAGTCACGAGCAACTTATTTAGTCAATTTTTAATCAAAGCCAGTCAATCAAAAGCCGGGAGGCGACATCACGCTGGACTACGATTTTCGGTATTTCAAAAAGAAGATCCGTAGTGCGTTTGGAATTGCGTTAAAAACATGTTTTACGAATGCCGTTGATTAAATGTTACAAAAATTTCGCTTAGAAAGCTTCTAAATAATATAATATTTGACGTCACACAACAAAAGTGAGGAGGTGAGGAGCGGGAAAAAAACACCACCGGGGTATTTTTTTTTTTTTGCGTGTCCATGACTATAAAATTGGATTGTTTTAGACGAAAAATGAAATTAGGACCTTTGGAGTTTCAGTGCCGCTTTAAGGCCAAGTAACAAGAAAGGGTATTTGATTATTTTTCGAGGAGTAACAGAGTACAACACCGCTTAAAAAGCCTCGTTTTAATTCTAACCTGAGTTTGCATCTATTGTGACAAAGGCAGATGGGCAACCCCAAAAAGCGCTGGTTCTGCGCGCCGCAGTGTTCTGCGTTGAGGCTTTGCGCGCGTCGTACGCAATGCTAACGTAAGGTTCTTTACGCTGTTCTAAAATTGGCTAATATTGCTTACAAAAGCATCAATAAAAAAAAGCTCGAGGTACACTTAAGCATTTTCTATGAGTTGTGAATGCGAAAGCATGCAAGCCGCTTGTCCGCTCCCTTTGTCGTCTCTTCTCGTCCGCTTCTTTTGTCGTCTGCTGCGTACTTGCGCGCGCGCTTCGGGATCTCGGAGGCCATGGCGCAGTGGCCAATGGGAGCCTTGTCGACGCGCGCCAGCCAATGGAACCGAAGGCGATCGCGGAAACTATACTTCGTTTCAGCTTAGTTCCGAGCGCGGCCGATGTAATGAGCCGGAGGGCCAATCAAACAGCGAAAGAGGCACAACGTCATGGCGTGCTCTCTGCAGTTGATAGGACTAGCCGGTATTCGCCGTCTCTCTGTGCACTGCTCCTCCGCCGGCAAGTCAAGCGCAGAGAGCACGCCATGACGTTGCGCTTTTTGCGCTGTTTGATTGGCCCTTCGGCTCGTAACATCGGCCGCGCTCAGACCTAGGTGAAACAAAGTATAGGAGCCGTTTTCGCGCTTCAAACTTGTGACGGCAGCTCGCTCCATGGGACAGTTAATGTTTTCGCATTAACACAACTAAACCGGATGACAATATGGCAACCTTTATGGCTAAACATGTCAGCCAGACTCTTACAGCTGGAAATGTCCTGCCCACAGCGAACACAATAAGGTGCGTTGGTTGAACCTTCTAGAATCGCGCACAGACCGAATGTACAACCCGGAGGTCGCCAACAATGTGAAGGCACGTAGCCCATTGCCAACTTCGAAGCAGAGAGAACAAGGGAGATGGAGAGAGAAAGCGGAGAGAGAGAGAGGAATACCAGATTCATCAGCTCTTCCTGAAACACAACGCTGCCTTTCCTTCGAGTACGTCAGTAGAACGACTCTTCAGCGTCGCCGGAGATGTATTCTCTAGGAAGAGGAAACATGACCAATAAAAACTTCAAGGAGGAAGCTACTGCTTAAATACAACGACAACTGAAAGCAAAACAATAAACCATAAAACAAAAAGCAGTTGTTTATTAAGGTCGTCAAGGGAACGAGGAAAGTACCTCGTTAGTTTTGAGGTAAGATAACGCATTCCTCTGAGAATCGATAACGAGTAACATATTTAATTACTTGTATGAGCAAGTGATGGGTAACAGTATTTAGTCTTTTTATGGGGTAACGATAGATGCCTGAATCCGTGATAGATGCATAATCAGACTGGGGCAGCACAGAACAACGCAAACACAAAGTCGAGAAAAAAATCTCCATCTTCAGCAAAAATCTCGCTGCCACCGATGAGCAGTTCTTTGCCGAAGCGCGTCCAACAGACGCAGCACAATACATCAGTGGATTCCGACAAAGGAAGCGGCCATTAACAAAAGTTTTCATTGATGTATTACGGCCTTTCGCGAAGAAAAACCACAGCCGCAATTGCAACGAATGAAAAGTAGAACACTGAAGAGCGCATTTCGGAAACCGCGAACCTGCGGGGCCCCCTACACATCGCCACGTCTTGGCATACGGCGAAGGCTACAGCCTCAGTGAGCCCATCGGCGCGCCAGGGCGAGTCGCGAGTGAAGTGACGACTGTTCGTTCAAGCGTTTTTGTCCTACGGAGAGGGTCACGTGTTTTGATCCACCCCTCTGATTTGCTTGAAGCGGTTGTCGCGCTCACTCACAGTCACACGAGGACACAAAAGAAGGTGGGAGGCTTAACAAAAGGCGAGGTAGAGGGAGATATGCAATAACATGCTAAGCTCCCTCTGCTTGCTTTGTCTTTCCTTCACGAGCTAAAAGTAGGCATATTCCGTTTGCTTATTTCTTTTTCCAGCCTCGGTTTTGAGTTGGTCAGAACTTGAATATCTGGCCAACATAGCTGATTCACAAACGACGAATTCCCACACTTAACGAAAACCCGCGCATGGGTGCGGTATATGTCAGGATGGCGTCGGAAAGACCTATCCGATACTCCACAGACATCGGCTGGATCAGAATGGTGTCGGCACAATCTCTCCCATTTTACGCTGATATCGGCGCAATACTGTGTTCTGTTTGGAAGATGTTAAGTTAGACTCTTAGTCACCCTAAAACTGTCGTTATGTCTTTATCTAGGAAGGTTGCGACATAGACATTTTTGTTCGTTATTTAGTCTGGAACACGTTTGTAGCAACGGTTAATGCTCTAACGAATAAGTACATCGCTACTCCCAATATCATCTCTAGCAGTAACGCACCGTGGTTTAACGCTTGCATAAAACGCCTATCTAACAAAACAAAAAGAAAGCGACTGCACAGGTCAGCTAAACTTTCTTCTAACAATGTGTGCTTGGCTGCTTATCAGCTTGCTTCTGAGGAATACATAACAGCTCTAAGATAAGCGAAAAAATTATCTTCAATATACTTTGCCAGCCATGACATAACAACTGAAGAGAAAAAGTTTTGTCGTGTTATTAACCCAAAGATAACGATTTCACACTCGCCAACAATGCTGGTAATGTTATTCCCTCTAATCAATGTGCCATCGTTCTGAATGAAATGTTTTCTCAAACTTTTTTACAGACGTCCCATTATTTAATATAAACTCAAGTGATAACCTTGTAATGCTTCCTGTTAATATTGATCCCCAGTGGTGTTGAAAGCATAATTAGATCACTTAAACATTTCTTCTGGCCCTGTTTGCAATTTAATTGACCCAAAATTAAAAAGTACCAGTGTTTATTCTTCTATTATTCTATCAAAAGTTTTCCAACAGTCACTTGATGGTTTTCTTCCTGCTCAGTTGGAGGTGGGGAAGGCTGTTCCACTTCACAAATCAGGTAACAAGAGTTCTTCACTTAATTGTCGACCAATTTCTCTAACAGGCCCCCCCATGTAAAAGTTTAGAGCACATTTTGTTTTCTATTCTCGCCAACTTCCTTGAATCGAATTCGTTCTTAACACCTTCACAACAAGGCTTCCGTAAGAAGGTATTCGTTCGGAACTCAATTGAGTATTTTTCACTCATAAATAAACACCATTCTTGAACAATCATCACTTGCCGACTACATCTTTTTAGACTTAAAGCATTTCGTAAAGTGTGTTCTAAGTTTTTACTGTTTAAATTTAGTCAAATTAGTCTCGATCCCAAACTTCTTATATAGAATTGAAATCAACTGTTGGGCTAGTTGGGTAAACATCTTCAATACAAAAGCACAAAGTACTAAGGACAGAACAAAGAAACGCACTAGGCAAGCGCTTACTATCAGCTGATTGTTTAATGCATGATAAGAGAAAGACGAAAAATGAGAGGAAAAGACTAAAATAAAATGCTACATACATTCGCACAAAAATATAATAAAAATTATTTGAAAATAAGAAAATATGAAATTCAACTAAATTAAATTTAACAAATAGAGCCGGATTAAGAAAAAAGGTTGAGGTACCCTGTCTCTTTCTCGGACAGTGATATTAATGGTGTGCTAATGCACGTGTCTCCTTTTTCTATTATGGTTTTTGACTCGTAAATTTTCTGTGGCTCTTTTGCCGCGAGGCAAAAGAGCCACAGAGCTACAGAGCCAAAAGGCCAAGCCAGCGGAGCGCATGCTCAGCGGTAGCGCCTACCTCCGCTACATGATGCGGAGTTGAAGCGATCTACAAAAAGCTCCCTTTTGACTCAGGCGTTTCGCCTGTATATTCACAAGAAAAGAAAACTTGGTTTTAACGTTACAATCTATAGCCAATGCAGACTGCAGGTGTCCCAGCTTACCTCTATGTATTTCCGTGGATTATAGTTTGTTGTTCTTGCTGATGACAATGTATGTTTGTTTCTTGGCAAGCAAAGTATGCACTGAAATCCTGGGGTTTCCGTTTTCCTTAATGCCCTGAATTTTGAACATCTCATTAAGAGGTGGTCATGGAAACGTCGGACACTCCATGACCGAAAACTCGACTAGAAAGAGAGAAAAGTGGCGGTTACGGGTTATCGATCGTTCATCGGTTCTCACTTTCATACCAATATTTGTGGAGGTCAAGGGAGGAGGCCTAGAGAGCGAGAGAAGCGGTGGCCATTGGTCTCATAAACAATCGAGGATCACACCACTTTTGCGCGTCTCTCTCTCTCTCTCTGTCAGCACACCTTAGATGGCCTAACCCCCACCCCTCCCCCGCCCCGCCCATTTGTGTTGACAGTTGACTGCAAAGTGAGAGTGGACTCGACCACCGTGCCCAGACAAGTAAGCCAAAGAAGTATCGTCCGTAGCCTCGAAGACGATGCTTTAGCCTCGCGCCGGGCGCTCTTTCAGCCGTGCCTCAAGAGCGTGCTAGACTACAGTAGTGCACATCAACGACAAAAAGAATTTGACTCCCCTCGCGCGAGGCAACATTGTCTGGTGCTGCGCGTAGGTGGCACGTTAAAGACCCCAGGCTAGCAGTCGCAACTCGCACTGGTTGAATTGCTTATCTACAGTGGGTAACAATGCTGGGGCATGTTCTGGCAGACTAGACTAACCTCCTGCTGTATAAACAACTAACGACTAATTTGACTTTTTTGGCCAGTTGTGAACCCGGGAATCGAGGTGGTGCGGATCCGCGTTTGATGTCTGTGCAGGTGGCGGGAGACGTTGACGAAGTTGGAAAGCGGTGCAAAACGGTAGTAAAAGACAAAAAAAACAAACACGAAGAGCTTTCTCCTGACCGGGAGAAGAAGAAAACACGATGGAAGGCGACGGAGAGCCTACATGGTGTTGGATTTGCCCAATCTTTGTCTTTTCGGAGATTTGTACATGCCTTGCCCGTTTTCCTAATGGGTCTAGTGACCGGTCGTAAAAAAAAAGAATCGTGTTTTATTTTCGGCTATTCTCCTTCCTGATGTTTTCTATTTTCTCGACCTTGCTCTCCTTTATGCTGCCGAGTGTTCTGCTCGTATTGCTCCAGTTACTGTGTTATGCCCGTTATTTTCAAAAAAGTAACTAGTAATTAAAGCAATCTGTTACCAATATTTTGTAACGAAATTAGCATTACAAATTACTTCAGAAAACAAAGTAACATGGCAATTACAAAAATTATATGAAACGTTAATGGATTACAAGCAATCCATTACTTGCAACGGATTACTTCCCAATTGTGCTTGCAAGACATCATACTTACTATAAATTCGGCAGTCTTCTAGACAAGTTCCACTTCGGGTCCGGGAGTCTTGTAACGAAAAGTCCGCGCGTCAGCTTCCGTGCATAAATACGCGAGGACGCCTTTATGTCCGGGGTTCGGCTGGTTACACAGGTAATCACGAGATGGCGCCATACTGCAGTGGACATAGCAAACTTCCGATGGAGCCGCTCTTGGTCTATACCAAAACTCTCTATTGGATTTGGAAGCCGGACTACTTCCCAGAAGCATGCTTGCCGTGTACTTACGAATAAAACAGCAATATCATGTAATCCGTGCAGACGTGTACGTAACGCATTACTAGTAACGAGTTACTTCTACCTAGTTACTTTTTTCTAGTCACGAGCAACTTATTTAGTCAATTTTTAATCAAAGCCAGTCAATCAAAAAAGCCAGGAGTGGCGACATCACGCTGGACTACGATTTTTCAAGGTATTTCAAAAAGAAGATCCGTAGTGCGTTTGGAATTAGCGTTAAAAACATGTTTTACGAATGCCGTTATTAAACGTGACACAAATTTCGCCTAGAAAGCTTCTGTGTAAACAATATAATATTTGACGTCACACAACAAAAAAGTGAGGAGGTGAGGAGCGGGGAAAAAAACACCACCGGGGGTATTTTTTTTTTTTTTTGCGTGTCCACGACTATAAATTGGATTTGTTTTAGACGAAAAATGAAATTAGGACCTTTTGGAGTTTCAGTGCCGCTTATGGCCAAGTAACAAGAAAGGGTATTTGATTATTTTTCGAGGAGTAACGAGTAACAACAACCGCTTAAAAAGCCTCGTTTTAATTTCTAACCTGAGTTTGCATCTATTGTGACAAAGGCAGATGGGCAACCCCAGAAAGCGCTGGTTCTGCGCGCCGCAGTGTTCCTGCGTTGAGGCTTTGCGCGCGTCGTACGCAATGCCAAACGTAAGGTTGTCTTTACGCTGTTCTTAAAATTGGCTAATATTATGCTCACAAAAGCATCAACAAAAAAAGCTCGAGGTACACTTAAGCATTTTCTATGAGTTGCGAATGCGGTAGCCATGCAAGCCGCTTGTCCGCTCCCTTTGTCGTCTCATTCGTCCGCTTCTTTTGTCGTCTCGCTGCGTACTTGCGCGCGCGCTTCGGGATCTCGGAGGACGCATGGCGCAGCGGCCAATGGGAGCCTTGTCGACGCGCGCCAGCCAATGGAACCGAAGGCGATCGCGGAAACTATACTTCGTTTGAGCTTAGTTCTGAGCGCGGCCGATGCTAATGAGCCGGAGGGCCAATCAAACAGCGAAAGAGGCACAACGTCATGGCGTGCTCTCTGCAGTTGATAGGACTAGTCGGTATTCGCCGTCTCTCTGGCACTGCTCCTCCGCCGGCAAGTCCAGCGCAGAGAGCACGCCATGACGTTGCGCTTTTGCGCTGTTTGATTGGCCCTTCGGCTCGCAACATCGGCCGCGCTCGGACCTAAGGTGAAACAAAGTATAGGAGCCGTTTTCGCGCTTCAAACTGGTGACGGCAGCTCGCTCCATGGGACAGTTAATGCTTTCGCATTAACACAACTAAACCGGATGACAATATGGCAACCTTTATGGCTAAACATGTCAGCCGAACTCTACAGCTGGAAATGTCCTGCCCACAGCGAACACAATAAGGTGCGTTGGTTGAACCTTCCAGAATCGCGCACAGACCGAATGTAACCCGGAGGTCGCCAACAAGTGGAAGGCACGTAGCCCATTGCCAACTTCGAAGCAGAGAGAACAAGGGAGAGGGAGAGGAGAAAGCGGAGAGAGAGGAGATACCAGATTCAGCCTCTTCCTGAAACACAACGTCTGCCTTTCCTTCGAGTACAGTCAGTAGAACGACTCTTCAGCGTCGCCGGAGATGTATTCTCCAGGAAGAAGGAAACATGACCAATAAAACTTCAAGAGGAAGCTACTGCTTAAGTACAACGACAACTGAAAGCAAAACAATAAACCATAACAACAAAAGCAGTTGTCATTGCGGGTCGTCAAGGGAACGAGGAGAAGTACCTCGTTAGTTTTGAGGTAAGGTAACGCATTCCTCTAGAGAATCGATAACGAGTGACATATTTAATTACTTATTGAGCAAGTGATGGGTAACAGTATTTAGTTTTATGGGGTAACGAGTAGATGCCTGAATCCGTGATAGATGCATAATCAGACTGGGGCAGCACAGAACAACGCAACCACACAAAGTCGAGAAAAAAATCTCCCATCTTCAATAAAAGTCTGGCTGCCACCGATGAGCAGTTCTTTGCCGAAGCGCGTCTAACAGACGCAGCACAATACATCAGTGGATTCCGACAAAGGAAGCGCCATTAACAAAAGTTTTCACCGATGTTACGGCCTGCGGAAGAAAAACCACAGCCGCAATTGCAACGAATGAAAAGTAGAACACTGAAGAGCGCATTTCCGAAACCGCGAACTGGGGTGGCCCCTACATCGCCACATCTTGGCATACGGCGAAGGCCAGCCCAGTGAGCCCATCGGCGCGCCAGGGCGAGTCGCGGAGTGAAGTGACGACTGTTCGTTCGGCGTTTTTGTCTTACGAGAGGGTCACGTGTTTTGATCCACCCTCTGATTTGCTTGAAGCGGTTGTCGCGCCTACCACAGTCACACGAAGACACAAAAGAAGGTGGGAGGCTTAACAAAAGGCGAGGTAGGAGAGATATACAATAACATGCTAGGCTCCTCTGCTTGCTTTGTCTTTCCTTCACGAGCTAAAAGTGCAAGCATATTCCGTTTGCTTGTTGTTTTTTCAACCTCGGTTTTGAGTTGGTCGAGAAACTTAACAGCCGACAATATAGCTGATTCACGGAACGACATTCCCACACTTAACGAAAACCCGCGCTGGGTGCGGTATACGTCAGGATGGCGTCGGAAAGACCTATCCGATACTCCACAGACATCGGCTGGATCAGAATGGTGTCGGCACAATCTCTCCCATTTTACGCTGATATCGGCGCAATACTGTGTTCTGTTTGGAAGATGTTAAGCTAGACTCTTAGTCACCCTAAAACTGTCGTTATGTCTTTATCTAGGAAGGTTGCGACATAGACATTTTGTTCGTTATTTAGTCTGGAACACGTTTGTAGCAACGGTTAATGCTCTAACGAATAAGTACATCGCTACTCCCAATATCATCTCTAGCAGTAACGCACCGTGGTTTAACGCTTGCATAAAACGCCTATCTAACAAAACAAAAAGAAAGCGACTGCACAGGTCAGCTAAACTTTCTTCTAACAATGTGTGCTTGGCTGCTTATCAGCTTGCTTCTGAGGAATACATAACAGCTCTAAGATAAGCGAAAAAATTATCTTCAATATACTTTGCCAGCCATGCTAACAACTGAGAGAAAAAGTTTTGTCGTGTTATTAACCCAAAGATAACGATTTCACACTCGCCAACAATGCTGGTAATGTTATTCCCTCTAATCAATGTGCCATCGTTCTGAATGAAATGTTTTCTCAAACTTTTTTACAGACGTCCCATTATTTAATATAAACTCAGTGATAACCTTGTAATGCTTCCTGTTAATATTGATCCCCAGTGGTGTTGAAAGCATAATTAGATCACTTAAACATATCTTCTGGCCCTGTTTGCAATTTAATTGACCCAAAATTAAAAAAGTACCAGTGTTTATTCTTCTATTATTCTATCAAAAGTTTTCCAACAGATCACTTGATGGTTTTCTTCCTGCTCAGTTGAAGGTGGGGAAGGCTGTTCCACTTCACAAATCAGGTAACAAGAGTTCTTCACTTAATTGTCGACCAATTTCTCTAACAGGCCCCAACATGTAAAAGTTTAGAGCACATTTTGTTTTCTATTCTCGCCAACTTCCTTGAATCGAATTCGTTCTTAACACCTTCACAACAAGGCTTCCGTAGAAGGTATTCGTTCGGAACTCAATTGGTATTTTTCACTCATAAATAAACACCATTCTTGAACAATCATCACTTGCCGACTACATCTTTTTAGACTTAAAGCATTTCGTAAAGTGTGTTATAAGTTTTCATTGTTTAAATTCAGTCAAATTAGTCTCGATCCCAAACTTCTTATATAGAAATGAAATCAACTGTTGGGCTAGTTGGGTAACATCTTCAAATACAAAAGCACAAAGTACAAGGACAGAACAAAGATGCGCACTAGGCAAGCGCTTACTATCAGCTGATCGCTTAATGCATGATAAGAGAAAGACGAAAATGAGATGAAAAGACTAAAAAAAGTGCTACATACATTCGCACAAAAATATAATAAAAATTATTTGAAAATAAGAAAATATAGAAATTCAACTAAATTAAATTTAACAAGGAGAGCGATATAAAGATCTATGTAGCCGGATTAAGAAAAAAGGCTGAGATACCCTGTCTCTTTCTCGGACAGTGATATTAATGGTGTGCTAATTGCACGTGTCTCCTTTTTCTATTATGGTTTTTGACTCAAAACTTTCTGTGGCTCTTTTGCTCCTAAAGCGATTGAGGACTTTTCGTTTGATCAAATGGAGAGTGCATTTACTCTTCTGACACCTGATAAACTTTAAAAAAAACTGTCTCCGAAAATCAACTCCTACATAGAACGACAAACAAAAAATCAGGGGTCCAGCACGCACATAGATCTGTCAACTTCAACGTTAATATCGTTTACGAAATTCCGTGGACATGTGGGGGTGTACGTTGGTCAATCTGGGCACTGCGTTAATGTAATACTACGAGAGGAATGACCATTCCATACAATCGTCACCATCAGGACACCTATCCGTAAATGTCAGACATACTAAAAGCACTCCTCTATTTAATCAAAGAAATGTCCTGAATCGCCTTCGCAGAAAGAAAGCCAGAAAATTTGTTAAGACGAAAACCCATAGAGCAGAAAAAGGAGACACGCACGTGGGAATGAATATCACTGTCCGAGAACGAGATAGGTATCTCAACCTTTTTTTTTTTATCCGGCTTCTTTTCCCCTTCTATCACTCTCATTTTTCAATTTAATTTTGTTGATTTTTGTATTTGTCTAAATTTTCAAAAAATTTTTTAATTCTTTGCGTGAATGCATTTAGCATTTTAATTTAGTCTTTCTCCTCTCATTTTCGTCTTTCTCTTATCATGCATTAAATAATCAGCTGATAAAGGATTGGAGTGTGTGTATGTTTATAGAGCCTAGAACATAGTCTGCCTCAAAGTGCGACTTGTCTCCCAGCTGTAGATGATCAATTTTAGCCAGTGCAATACAACCGCTTGTCTGGCGTCTTTACCGCGCATCACGCAGTAGTGATGCACGACCGCACGCCCGTACGATGCTCATCCAGATCGAAACGGGCCCCTAGGGTGCGGTATTGAACCCAGGATCTCTGGGTTCTGCAGCGCGAGCTGCACCACGTGCCCGAACTGGTATGCGCTAGCCCACTCGGCCACCGATCCCCCAATCAGTTGATAGTAAGCGCTTGTCCTGTTCGTATCTTTATTCTGTCCTTGTCCCTTGCGTTTTGTATTTACAAAAGTTCCTAGATGGCTTAAATATTTTCTTGTTAACCATTCTCAGTTCGTTTCAGCTCACGGCCTCACATCTCCCCTAAGTGGCGTACACTCTGTGTGCCCTAAGGCTCTGTGCTTGACCTCTTCTTTGTGAGCGCAGTCGGGCGCCCGTTTCCGGCTTGAGCGGCGTCGCCGTCGGCGTCGCCGTCGGCGTCGGCGTAACCGCGCGTGCATGATGGGTAATTTTTCCTGCTAAATTTAGCGGAAAAATTTCCCGCTAAATCTAGCGGGAAATTTTCCCGCTAAATCTAGCGGGAAATTTTCCCGCTAAATCTGGCAGGAAAATTTCCCCGCTAAATCTAGCGGAAAGTTTTCCCGCTAAATCTAGCGGGAAAATTTTCCCCGCTAAATCTAGCGGAAATTTCCCGCTAAATCTAGCGGGAAATTTTCCCGCCAAATCTAGCGGGAAATTTTCCCCGCTAAATCTAGCGGAAAAATTTTCCCCGCTAAATCTAGCGAGAAATTTTCCCCGCTAAATCTAGCGGGTAATTTTCTCCGCTAAATCTAGCGGAAAATTTTCCCCTGCTAATTCTAGCGGAAAATTTTCCCCGCTAAATCTAGCGGAAAATTTTCCCCGCTAAATCTAGCGGAAAATTTTCCCCGCTAAATCTAGCGGAAAATTTTCCCCACTAAATCTAGCGGGAAATTTTCCCCGCTAAATCTAGCGGAAAATTTTCCCCGCTAAATCTAGTGGAAAATTTTCCCCCGCTAAATCTAGCGGGAAATTTTCCTCGCTAAATCTAGCGGAAAATTTTCCCCGCTAAATCTAGCGGAAAATTTTCCCGCTAAATTTAGCGGAAAATTTTCCCGGTAAATTTAGTGGCGAAAATTCCCCCCCCCTCCTCGAGGTCACGTGACCCCCCCCCCGTGCCTCCCCTCTTCCTCAAGAGCTGCGCTCTAATTCGGCGTTACAGGGAGTTGTAAACGGCTTTCAATTTTCTTATCTACATTAATGACCCTCTTCTTGTGTTTCTTCCCATTTCAATTTGTTTGCAAATGACTGTAGTTTTCTGGGAAAGTTTATGCGATTAGGATATATCCACTCTTCAATCTGATCTTAACGCCATCTCTGTATGGTGCGAAACATGGTGCATGGTCCTAAACATAAGCAAATGTAAACTTATGCGTGTCTGTACAAAATATAATAACCCGTTTACTCTCTTAATATTATACCTTTAGACACCTTATCTTCATAAATACCATGGTGGTCACATTTCATCTCACCTCACTTGGAGCGTTCACAATTCGTACGTTATTAATAACGCTAACCGTATGTTGGGATACCTTCAACGTAACTTTGTAGAAGCACCTTCATCCCTCAATCTCCTGCTATAGAAGGTCTCAATTCGTTCTAAACTCGAATATGCCGTTTCAGTTTGGGATCCTAGCCATGCCATGAATACTTGATACACGAACCGAATGGCTCAAAATAATTCTGCTCGTTTCACATTGTCTAACTATAATAGACTCACAAGCATCTACGATTAAATCTAACCTTGATCTGCCATCCTTAGCATCTTGTGGCAATACCTAACATCTGGGCGCTTCTTCGCAAACTGTTTCTTTATCACTTTCTGGCGCCAAGAATATTTACCCCTTCCCCCCCCCCCAATACATCTCTGCATCTCGACTAGATCATGTTTGCAAAGTCGAAATTCTATCGCCTTTTGCCTGAACTAATGTTTTTTTTTTTCGGGCATTCGGGCACAGCAACAATCGAGGGTCACCAGCCGTTTAAAAACGCCACAGCTAATATTCGTACAACGAGGAGTCAGTTTACTGTACTAATAATCACTGGATTTTTTACCTATACTAAATACATTGCACCCACTGCCTCTCTATTGCCTTTGGCCCTGAGGATTTATGAAGCAATAATTGGATCGACCGCGCGACACGGAGAAATAAAATAACGCACAATACATAAAACATCTTGAGATTTTCTGACGTGTTGTCCAGTTGCTTCTTTTTCTCTCTCAGGTTTAGTTAGTGATGTTTCATAAACTGGTTGCCTGTTTACTTTCGCTTACATTGGGCGTATCGTTATCTTATCTACGTTTCGTTAGCAATGAGGTCGAGTTCACGCGTGATGTTGGTACCTAAACGTGCTCTCCACCTGTCTTTTAAGGTACACGTTACTAAACGACTGCAGCTACTTTCGTATGCTTTTAGGTGTCATTTCTAGTATTACGCGCGAGTTTCCCACGTCCCCCTGCATACTAAGATGATACCTTTTTGGTAACTCGGTCCAAGCTGGAGTTTTTCCTCTCTTGACTGGAACTGTGTTTGAATGTATGGGCCTAGGGAATGTAGAAATTGTCCAAGAGGTTTGTTTAAATTCTCTATGATTGTTATAGTGGTCGTACAAGTTATTTTGTTACAGGAGACTTAGAGCGATCAGCGCCCTACTTTGAGTTCTAGAAGTAGCGAACAATATTTAATATTTTTGTATACATGCATAAATGAATTAATTAATTGCTCTGATCTCACGTCATCTCTTTATGTTCACGTTTCAAGGCGAGTTTTGAGAGTTTCACTTACTTTATTTGTTAATTAAATGATCTCAATGAGCCTCTATGACCAGCATAAAAACACTCGCATAAAACAGTCAGTGCAGCAGATGTTTACGTTTTTAACTCAAGCTTTTTTGCATTTAGGTTGTGTCTGACTATTTAGTAATCATGGTGTTTGTGCATTATTACCAAGGCTGTTTATGAGCACAGAAATATAATTGAAAATGATTGAATGAATCATTGAATATGCTAACACCATTCGCTCTTAGGGAACAAAGTCGAGTACAAATTAATTTATCTGTATCATTAATATTTCGATAAGCGATTATAATTACTTTCATTTGGTTAGCTATGTGTAGCTGTAGTTCAATTACTTTTAAACATATGAATAAAAACAAAATTGGCAACTTTTACTACTTTAAAATGATTTTGCCACACTGGAACTCGCGTTCGTAAAGTACCATGCCAGCGAATGAAGCAGTGCATAAGATCCATTGCCCTTCTGCCAACTCTTGGAAGTTTAAAAACACCGTGAATGCGGCATGGCACCGACCATGAATGCACAACTGAGCAACCATCAAATTTGAGCACACACAGAGCGGGATAGGAGATTCCCAGCATAAAGCGTGAGCGCATTCAGTAGCTAGGATTGAGGAAAAAATTAGGGTGAGTGCAATGGGCGATCGAATATCTCAATGTTCCTTAATTGTGCCTTAATGTCCCTTAATTTTCAAACAAAAAATATTTCGCCCCCCATTTGAATTTTAGGCCTACTAAAAATATTAATTTTAATTTTTAATTCATGATATAAAATCAACAAAACAAGCTTGGTGGCAGTGAAAAAATAAATAAATAAAGGAACTAATTCGTATCATACTGACGACTCAGCTGCCACTTCATACCCATAACAATAAAGGCAAAATAATGTTAAAACATATGACGGCTGCAAAATGCTAAGTAAACAAAAATGACAAGGGATCAGCAATACATAACAGTTCGGAAAAGCTGCTATCACATTTACCATTGAAATCGGGTAGCCCTGAAAGTGATCCATATTTGCAAATAATTCGTTTTCTTTCCTACTAACTCAATGGTAATACCTTACGCTTTATAAAAGTTGATGTAATTGTAATGAAAATACATTTCTAGAGCGATTTCCCAAGTAAGCTTCAAGTACTAATTCACACAGCCATAGGTTCACAGCTTACGTAAAGCATGTATTAAATGCACGTGCATAGCTCCGTCGTTAGCGTTTACTTCGTGCCCGAAGTTTTACGATTCATATAGTGTGAATTATCACGCTCAGCATGAATTGAGCCCTCAAGTTGTCAGTCATAGCCAACGCTCTGAATGCCTTTTCTTTACGTATTTATTACAAAAACAAAGAAAAGCTTCATTAATGGGACGAGTTAGTACGTGCAAGGTTATGTATACTTTCGTTTCACCACCACCATGTACATTGGGCTCCATTGATCATGGCGAGGTTGTAGAGGAGGTACATGGTGATTAACTGCATTCTTACTCCTTGAAACGACTCGGTAATGTGTCCCAAACAAATTTAAATATCGCTCCTCAAATAATGCACTATGTGAATTATGCCATTTTGGGAGATGAGGTCACGCCAAGCTTTTACTTATTTGCGTATATTACCATCCAGCGAACTACTGATTTAGTCTACAAATTCGGGTAAAATATTTCCAACTACAAATCTGAGAAGTGAGCGAGCTTGAGACGGAGAGGGAAGATGCTGCTATCTTTTCTTTCGACAATAATAACAGCTTTAAAAAAAATTAAGACATTTCCATATCATCTTTATTTGTACAAAAACAACACATGTTAATACCGTAAATTCTGCGATGAGCTATACGCTTTTTAGCGTGTGTAAATCCTCTATCACCAGGCAACTCGGCATTAAGTTATTGTAGCTGGCTTATAGGTCGAGGTTTTGTTGCCAGCTGCTATAACGTCATACATTTGAGATCCTTGAGCTTCTGCTGTCCACAGTTCGGTAAGCTTCTTCAGTCGTTCTTCGAAAGTTCCGATTTCTCTTCTTCGGTCAGTATTGTTATCAAGGGGTTGAAGGCAACAAGTCCCTAGAAGATAGCGATAGACGTACACATGAAGTCTTAGGGAACATATACCTAAACCTGAGAAAGATTTGGTATGTAGTGGCTGGTGCCGTGCAATAAATGCCAACTCTATTGGGTTTAAAATAGTAAAAAAAGTACAGACGCGTACAAAGAAATCGGATATTTAAAGACAATAGAGAAAACGAACGCGCACGGTTTGTTATACTGTTCATTGTAGGGCTTAGCCCTACCACATATGGATTCGATCATTGAAACGCTTCTTCGCAGCCGTTTTGCCATCGGTATTATAAAGATTTCAAGTACGTGGCTTTGTTCTCGTTAATATTTTGCATAAATCATAATATCTCGAAGTTCCAGGAATGTATCCCGAAGTCAAAGCATTAGTATGAAAATAATTGAGGAGCAACATGCAATACTTGTACAAGATAATATTACAATTGTTCTTATATATATATGTTCCGGGAGGTTAAGCTAGATATTACTTGCCCATTTCCATTTGCTATTGTCACTATTCCAGATATTAATTCCCATCAAACTGAATAGAAATCACGAATCGTTTTCCTTAAAGAAAAAAATCACTAGCCCGTCTTTGGGAGCTCCATTCTGAGACAATCTACTACTATAGCACGGAGACCCGACTTATTCGATATGTAGTCGCGACATCATCCCACTCTCAAGCTGTTTATAGCTGATGCAAAGCTCCTTACAGCCTTATTTGCTTCAGCACTTTTCCCCACCATTCTTACGCCCTTCGAGGGATGAGGACCATTCCATGCACCAGCACGCTGTGTTTAATTCAAATCTACGTTATTACTTGAAATAAAGGTAGAAAAATGTTTGAACAGCAGTAGAGGCTTTATTAGACGACGTTTCGGAAAGGACTTCCCTTCTTCAAGTGTGCAGAAAATGCAGTTGCAAAGCGTTTTAGAGAGACCAGAGGAGAGAAGGAACATTGGGGAAAGCGAAAGAAAAAAATCATATATGTAATACTTAAAGTAAGAAACGCATGAAAAAAATACAGGGTCCGATTGAAGAAGTAAACCCTACTTTTCGGCCCGCATAAAAAAACTACGCATCGCAGAACGCTCAAACTCAGTCCAAGGCAGAGCTAAGGTCACAACAGATGCCAAAGTTTCAGCCCGATCCGATAACGTCAAAAGTTATAGAGTGATTTTTCTGAAAATTTCAATGGGAAAATGGCGGCCGACGGAGTTTTCAAACACATGAGCGCTACCCAGAAACCGAAAACGGGCAAAAATGAGCTCCATTTTCCCATTGAAATTTTCAGAAAATCACTTATGAACTTTTGATTGAAGTTATCGGATCGGGCTGAAACTTTGGAATCTGGTTGTGACCTCTAGCTCTACCTTATGGGCAGAGAATGAGGCGTTCTGCGATGCGTAGTATTTTTACGCGGGCCGAAAAGTAGGGTTTACTTTTGATCGGACCCTGTACATTCAGCAAAACACGCATACAAAAAAAAAATAGTAGTACTAAGGGGGACATGGTCGCGGCACTCGTTAGCGAAACCGAGAAAATATATCACAGGCGGCGTCCTCCGTCATGTTAGAGTTAAAGCTCCAGATCAGAAAAATAAAATAAAATAACAACATACAGGGGTCAAGTCGAGTGAGCCCAAGCCAGTACAACGCCGAAGAGAAACGAAGGTCACTAAATAAGCCCGAAGTGTGTCTAAACGGACACCAGAAATGTGCACGTGCGTGGCACTGCTCAACAGAATGCCGTGAACCACTCCTTAAAACGACTCCAAACTCAAACTCCCCCTCCTGAAAAAAAAAAAAAAAGAAAGTTAGCTGGCGACGTTTTACATCAATGACGGCTATATTTTCAGAGAGATTTCTCTTTTCCCCGCTCACCTCTGCGATGGGGAAGGCGGTTTGCCTGTAGTATACAAAAAACTAAAAACTTAAAACCTACAACAACCTATATGGGTTTCCTTTGAAATGCACATTCAAGCGGGGTTAAGGTTTTAAATTTAGATATATAACAGGACTCACTGGCTGTGGCACGTCGTCATAAATTTTGAAACTGCTTTCTCGATGATTGATGTTTGAAGTGCGTGTGGTTTGTCGTGGTCGTCGGAGTTAAAGTGTTGAGCGACTCGTGTTTGTCCCTTCTTCCCCATGCTCGGCATTATGACCATAAAATCGCTTTTTCATGGAATGTTTAGTTTCTCCTACGTGTTGGTGGTCACGGCAGCGTGCAATTAATAATATATATCACGTCAGGTGTTTTGCAGTTGATACGATGTTTAATGTTTACGTAGCAATGGGAAGTAGCGGAGACTCGCGAAAGTGTTGTCAGTGGTCCGAAAAGGAACGGGCTGCAAAGTTGGCAAGGAGTGTTGAAGGCAAAGACCACTTACCTTTGCCGCATGAATTAGGTTTTTTTATATACAATAAGACATATCATCTCCCAAAAAGGTTCCGTTGCTTGCAGATGTTGAAAGTGATGAATCCGGAAAATATTTTTTCTAAAGATTGTCGTCGGCATGTGGGATGTTTAAATGGCATTGCAATATGGAATTCAGGGCTTGATGAAGTTCCGAACAGTAGATTTCTAACCACCCCAGCCGATTCCGAGTCAAGCAGATGTCGGAGACCACTGAGGCATATGTTATCCACTTCCGCCTCGGAGGGTTCTGGAGACCGGAAGTTGCTAGCTCTCCTGGGACCACCCCACGAAAACGCCATGTTGTAGGCTCAGACGCGCTCGATGAAGACGTTTGCCTCAGTCGCGGGCTCCCCTGCTGGCTTCGGCTGGGACCCTGGCCCCCGAGGCTAACCACCGGAAAAAATCGAGCGCACTCCTTCTCCGGTCCTGGCAGCCTCTCCACATAATTGAGGAGCAGGTTCGGACACCATCGCGCCGCGTTCGACGACGGCGGAGAAACCGCAGCGTGTTACCGGATGATCCACGATGAACGGCATTCGCCACCATCTCCTCGGGCTGCGTCGGCCGTTGTGTTGACGATCAAGCACGGCGAGAGGCTAACTCGTCCCATGGATCCCAGTGACCGGCCTCCTGTGCCTCGAAGAAGCCGCACGCTTACCTCGGCGGATGCCACTCGCCAGCGATGACGGCGGCGCTACTGACCTTGCCTGCGCCGCCGAAGCAGCTGCTGCCTACTGTTCTCCGCCCCAACTTACCACGGTCATCTTCGGACACCACCCTGTGCCTCCGAAGCCAGACGTCGCACCGGATATACTGCTGAGTCCAACATAACGCCACTGGCCTCCCCTGTACCTCCCAAGCCAAGTGCCTCACGGAACTCTACCCTCGACACGACAGCCCCCGCCGATCTCACTGAATTCTGCAAGAACAAGTCGCACAAGTTCGCTTGGTGGCAATATGGATGCAGCCCACCCATGCCCCACCCCTTTGTTTCTTCGTGGTGCGAAAACTGCATAAGACAAAAGGAAATTAAGGTATGTTTCACATTCTTCTTTCTGCAGGAACCGCGATGACCAAGATATGTAACTAAAGGACTAACCCTCTCTATTCATCCATCGTTTAATTTTAGAAATTCAGATAATGCCGAGAGACTTGAACCACCACTCTCGAGGCGCACTTCCAGAGGCAACTTTGCTAAAGACTCTAATTAATGGAAGGCTTGACTGTAATTAAACATCTTGATCTAAAACTGTCGTTTGCCAGAACTAAGCGAGTAGAGAAGATTAGTGGCCTATAACGTTTTTGCGGTTAAAGACATTGATGAGTTGCAGATTGCCAAGGCAAACTAAGCGCACCATGATGGCCTTTCCCCTGTCAAGAGGTTAACAACGATAATATGTTGCCTTCCCCTCGTCAATGCGTCACGTGTGACTGGTAGTCTTATTGAAACAAGTGATTGTGCAGTAATTAACTTATCTGATGCTCTTCTGACACTCTACAAGTGGTGCCGGTTTATCTAGAAGGCTTGAATTCCGCCGCACTCCCAGATGCAGCAAAAGAATTTAATTTTGCATGATCGTACAGCAGTTTTCCCAGCGGTTTTACACTTGCTTCAAGGCATTTTTAATGGAAAAGAGGGATGCAATGAAGCTAGGAATCTTGATAGCTGCGACATAATTTCAGATTTCGTCACACTGTGACCCAGGACCCCAGCTAAACAAGACTAGCGTGTACATAGATAATTATGTTGCCTTCGTTCGGAATGATAT
Organism: Ixodes ricinus; assembly: GCA_037355805.1. Lineage (NCBI taxonomy): Eukaryota > Metazoa > Arthropoda > Arachnida > Ixodida > Ixodidae > Ixodes > Ixodes ricinus. Next base: position 29,467 of record JAZHYW010010303.1, read on the forward strand.
TTTTAGGTTCGACTTGCGAAAGCTTAACCACGACAGGGGGTAGTTTGTCTAGACGGGGACAACAGGTCCCTTAATAATTTGAAGTCTAGGGGAGGGCGTCGTTATTCGACCTGCGGATAAAGGTGGTGGTGTTGCTGGTTATAGAATAGAGCCGACCACAAGCGGATGCGCTGTTCAGCTTGAATACGCACATTTTTATCTACGTCACGCGAACGAGTCCTACACAACGGTTTGGTATCGCAATTAACAGAACCTCAAGAAGATATGCAGCAATTCAGAATGATCCTTAACGGTGATCAATGTAATTACCGTCAGTGAAAAAGCTCATCCAGGTGTCTTCTCTTGTGCTCATCAATGTTCTACGAGCCCAACAATCGAGAGCCCATTATATCGGGCATGAGGCACACGAGACCAAAACCGAAGTTCAGAGTTTGTGAATTCACGCCATTGAACGTACCTGCCCCCACCTGCTACGATCTTACGTAAAAAAACACCAGACGCTGGCTTAATCTTACCCGCTCCATTATGTAAACGGATCCGGCTTAATATCACAGGAAAGCATTTAGATTACTTATCGATGTCTGACTCTTTTAGCACGCAACATTCCACCAGTTGACGGACTGGCTGCCGTGGAGAATTCCATCTCTCTCTGCCTTGCGTCTCTCGCAGACGGGAGCTGTTATTCTGCGCTTGTTGGAATCAATACCCAAAGCTGCAGCCAACTTTGTCGTCTGATGATGATCGCATTATTTGCAAATTCAAGGCGCGGCCATGGGATCGAAAATGTCCCCAGATGCGCTAATATTTTTGTGGGCTGAGTTGGGAGACCTTTGTGTGGACTTACGCGCCAAGTTACCGCGATATATCTTTGTTATATTGACAATATATTTATAATTTGGATTGACACTGAAGATGCACGTCTTCTACTTTTCATAAGTTACCTGGGTTTTTTAGTTTTGGTTTTTTGCGAGACTACGGGCGAGCCGCCTCCCCCATCTGCGGAGGCAGAGCGGGGTCGAGAGAAAACTGCTCTCGAGGAGGCACAAAAGCATTCGTGGGATTGTGGGGACGTCGTCCAATTACTTCCCTCTTTTTTTTCTTCTTTTTTTTTTAGGAGGGGGTTTGAGTTGGGAGTGTGTTTTAAGGAGTGGTTTCCGGTATTCTGTTGAGCAGTACCACCCACATTGCGACGCATTTCTGGTGTGTGTTTACACAGACACTTCGAACTTATTTATGACCTTCGTTTCCTTCGGCGTTATACTGGCTTCGAGGCTCCTCGACGGCCACTGCATGTTGTTATTTTATTTTATTTTTTCTAATCTGGAGCTAGAACTCCTGACGGAGGCCGTTGCCTGTGATATATTTTCTGCTTGGATTCCTAACGAGAGTACCGCGACCATGTCCCCCTAGATACTACTTCTGTATATTTTTTATTATGTGTGTTTTACTGGAATATAGTTTTCATGATTAAGTGTTTCTACTTTTACTAATATTTATATGTAAGTTTTTCTTCAGCAATACATGTCT
>JAZHYW010010304.1:0-16005 GCA_037355805.1 Ixodes ricinus
CCCTTGCTGCTACCGGTCTCGAGGAATGACACAGCACACCGGTTCCAACCACACGTAAACATTTAATGACCGCCATCGCCTGCGGCGCGATCCCAACAGCCCCCCGCGCATACGCTGCGGCGGCCCTTTATCAGCGGCGGAGCGCCGCTCGCGTGGCCAGTTGCCCTTGGCCCCCTCGTGGTCAGGATGACCACTCATGATTGTTGAAGGGGCAACCTGGGCCAACCGCTTGGAATCCCCAGGTTGCCCACTAACGGAACCGAAAAAACAATCATCTGCACTTCAAGTTGAGCCTTCTAGTAGTAACAAAGACGGGGGTACACAGTTGTACTCATTAACATAAGTGTTAACAAAAAAAAAATCTTGGACCTCTTGCCTTGTTACGTTTGCGACCGTCTCATTTACTCCAATGTTCTCATGTGAGTTTTTCTTTAGCCAGAGTTTCGCACATGCTGGAAGCGAAGCAGTGCCGAAAGTAACCTAGTGAGAAAGTTGCCTTGCTTGAATTGTTTCGGCACCAGTCCGTATCAGCGGTGGGCCAGGGTTGAAGAGGTTGAAGTGGGTTTTCAAACTTCCTTCGCAGGTGACCGAGAATCATCTTCATTAATTGAGTCATCGGAAGACGAAGAATCTTTAACTTCACGTTCTGCTGTCGCAAGGTCAGTGTCATCCTCGGAGTCGTCAACATAAGCGTGGCATCGCACACTCTGTCAAAATAGATTCAGCCTGACTTCTTAGTCTTGAAAAATTTGACATAATCAATCAAACCAATTGTATTTACCTTTGCGAGTGTTTGACATTGATGGTGAGCAAAACATAATCATCGCGAAATTCACTTAAAACATTTTGGCTCCCAATGTCAAGCCACGTGGACACATACTTTGACAGCCAACTACTGCAAACCCATGCTAACACCGTTGTCAAAATCAAGCTTTATTAACCGTCTTCGAAATTTCAAGAGCACAAGAAATACAAATGAACAAAGCCTCCGTTCGTGTAAATTACGGACACTAATTACATACCTTGGTGCAGTAAAGTTGACATTTGGGCTAGTTGGTAGCCTAACATATTGAGGTATCTAGCGCCTCAAGGTAGGGGAAAGAAAAACGGGAAAGAAAAAAAGCGCCACTCACAACTATGTTTACTGACAGGAAAAGGAAGAGAAAGAAAACCATATAATCCGCCCCAGACTCGTGTATCTACCACCAGCCCCGTGAATGATAATTGCTCGTTCATCCAGGCTTGTGTGGGTCCTTCATTGTTTGTTGAAGGAATTCCTTTTCCTTTGTTTGACAGCATTACGGATTCTACACTAGTACAATTCCTGTCCTCACGGAGGATGTAGAGGGCTTCCAGTACCTCGCGGGTCAGTTTGTTTTTGTTCTTCCCAAGATGTTGGTCTCGTCGAATAATGGTCTGCACGGTCACTCCCTGCAGGGAATTGGAACATTTCCGCCAACTGTAACCTTCAAGGAGTAATCATGCTCCCGTAGTCGGTCATTAAGGCATCTGCCGGTGTGGAATATGTAGCCCTTGCCACACGAAAGAGGTATCTTTCATACGACGCCCGAAGCGCATGGAAGGGATTCGTTTGCATGCTTCTTGGTGCACTTTTGTTTTGTGGTACCCTCAGCATGCGCTTTCACTCTAGGGGCAATTTGACTAATTTTTTGTGTTGCTGAAAAAACTACTCTGACCCCATATCGGCTTGCGACGTTCGCGATGTTCTTCCTAACGGAAAACGAAACGCGGACATGGATTAATGGGAGAGCGCGTCGGCACATCAATCGTTGTCACTATTTACCAAAGCGTTAGTCGAGAGAATTTAATAATGGCAACGTCGTCGAGTTTCTCGTGTGCGAATTGTGTTTATGAACTGCAGAGTCCGATCGAGAAAGTAATACCCTGTTTTTCGGTTAAAAAAGACAACAACAAAACCTACGTTCCTCAGAAAACAATCACATTGTTAATATGACGCTTGCGGGGTGATAGTGCCCGAAAGTTTGGGAACAAACAAAAAATTACCTGAAACACAAAATTAAAAAAAAAAAACTGAATCTTTTTACCATGAAGTGGTACTGTGCGTGTTTGTAGCATTTATTTGAGCAAAACACCTGGTCAGTAAGAAAGAAAATCTTAGTTTCTTTCTTGCTGACAGTGTGAGTTTTACGTCACTGAGGCCTCCAGTTTTGTAATTTGTTGCTGGTTCTGGGCCACCTAAAATGCACAGGCAGTACAGGACAATAAAGAAAGCAGCCAAATACGCGTTCTAGCAATGCCACCCAAAAGACAAGCCGCGCGACTTTCCTTTACCTTATTCAACAACGAAGTTATGCAGTGCCGCCTCTTTTCTGCCTGCGACACCATGACTGCGTCTTGCTGTGTCTCACAACGACCGCACAGCTAGCTCACGGCAACGCCATGACGACCACGTAAGCCGCACTTCCGCGCATTCTCGTCAAGCTTCAGCGTCTTTGTTGCTTGAGAAAAGTCGAGGATTCACTAATGATGACTTAGTACGCACGCGCCATAATTTTCGTTGTGTAGAACGGTAGTTCGGCAGCCAAAACGCACCGACCGAATTCACCTTCCAACTCCAAGACAAAACGATGACGCAAATCGGTTTACCATATTTTTATGGTAAGACAATTCAGTTGAGAAGCCGCACTTACAACAGTATTTATGTATGCTTTCTACAAAAAAGTTCTGTAGAAAATAATATATGAAGGCTATAGAGATACTAAAGAAAACTTATCCCCCTTTCTATCCACTCTATAGCGTTTTGGCCTAATTTTTGTAGACTTTTTATAAAAGGTGTTTTATACCGAGAGGTAAAAAATTATACCTAAAAACAAACAAATTTGGACCTTTATAGTTATGTTACTAAAAGAATCAACAAGTTTTTTACGAATATAAAATTATGCATTGAGCATTACTTTTGACTTGTCATAATCACTCTGGAAATATACATTCTTCAATTACTATTCACACATACGCAGGCATCACAAATACACGCGCCACGGAACAATCTTAACACTAGTAATTCAAAAGTGTATACTTCTCCCCCGACATATATGCCCTGCACTTAAAAGGCAATCATTTGAACGACGACCACCCCACTAGTTACATGGATTACAAGCATGCTGTTTTTTTTTCCTCGCCAAAAATGTATATGAAATGTTGGTTCTAGGGGCTGGAGTGCTGTATCTCCAATAATAAATCATTGCAAGAGGCAATAATGTTTCGACACGGTCAGGAAATCAGTCTCCGCAAGAAGGTTTCAATTGTCTGCGCTGTCGCTTCTCCACACTGCATCTCCTCTATAGGAGTTATATTGACGCATGGGGACAGAAAATCTATTGAGACGTGTGGTTAAGAAATTCAATAGCACTCCTATGCACCGATAAAGTGAGGGGAAATAGGAGAAGCGAGAGCGCGGAAACGTCAGAACGCCCAGCTCTGGTTGGAATAGTTAGTAGGTTAACCGACGCCTAGTTACCTTTGTCACCACCGCACTCGTCAAACCCGATAGAACACAGAAGGCCGGAGTCCGGCGTTTGGCTTTCGCATATGAACGCGTCCGACAAGTACAGTGGAGGCAAAGGAAGCTAGCTTTAGGTCTACCCCTAATGATTCGTACCAGAGCTCGGCGTCTTGACGTCCCCGTCTCTTCCTCTTCCTCAGTTTCTAGGCGGATGGTCTCTACTTTATACACATTTTCCACAGGGGTGCAGCCATCTTGAATGTGGTTACTTCTGGTATTCGTTAAAACACCGTTGTGATTTCTCCACACCGCTGGAACGTATTAAGGAAAAAAGCGTGATTGCACACGTTTTCGTTTTGCCTCACCTATATTTTCTCGCCTTTCCTAATTGAAATGTCGTAATATATATTTGGTCCCGCATACCAAATATAAAACCCACGTGACTGAGAACAGAATGAATCGAGAGACATCTATAGACATCAGGCGAAAGAAAGTATGCGGGAAATCTGTTGAAAACTGCCGATACAACGTGGCGGTATAGGAAGTTTAAAAAAGTCTTTGATAAATAATTTGATAAATTTGGTAAATAAAATATTTATAGAATGCCTGAAATATGTCTTGTAAACGCGCCATAAGCCTCTTGCGTTGCCAAGGGGCGCTGCGAAAAGCAAGTTGTTCTACATAGTACGATCTTGCGCGTTAATGCAGCGCGCAATTCGTCTGCTTCTTGCAAAGGGGTTGCGATGATGTCAGAATGCCGAGCTCTTATTGGCTGATTGCAAAATATAGTGGGTAGCACCTGAAGGCAACTAGCATTGAGGTCTACCCCTTATTCTGTCAATCAAAGCCAATCAGAGCTCTGCGTCGTTCTGACGTCACCGCAACCTCAGCACAAGAAGCAGACGACTTCTTTCCGCATTAAAAAGAAACAAAAAGGAAAACTTTGAACGCCGTCCTAGCACAGGTAAAAGCCAAGACGCCAAGAACGTGACCCGAAGGACGCTGTTCCACGCATTTCAAGGTAACAAAAAAAGGAGCAAATGTCGTGGCGCCAAGCACTTAGATGCCACCATACAGAGATATACGACGCTTATCCTAGCGGGGGTGGCATAAACTCTCGCACTTTCGACTGTTTTACGACTTCAAAAATTTAAAGATTCATTCTGTTCTTTAGCACTGCAATAAAACGTAGATTTTATAAAATAATCTTGAGGTAAAGGTCCCACGTATTGCGACCGCTTTGGAAAGGCGCGGACATCGGTGGCCCATAACGTACATTATATTAATTCTGTGGGTCCCTCCCATTGGTGGCCCCGATACGCCCAAATCACTGGCAAGGCTGTAATAAAAAAACAAAAATCACTTCAAGGTTTGTGGTTATTGTTTTTCAAGCTTTGTTTTGTACTTAGTGAAAAACACCGCCGTTACACATAACATAAAAGAAATCAAGGTGACAGGCACGCCCGAACAACTTTAAGTCGTTGCGGCTAAAACGAAAGTGCCCAACCTATCGTCTGCTTTTTGTCCCCATTCATCTGTCACTCTTTTTTTCGTTTTTTCTTTCGTTACCACCAATATCAGGGGTTACAATCTTCCGCGTTTTACTCCCGTCTTTATCTCTTGTGAAATATAAAACATAAAAACATATAAAATATTCAGACGGTATAAAGTGTTTTCTGCTGACTTTTTAGTAACTTTTGGGATTTTCTACCCGATCCACTTTATATCATCATGTTTGTATAATCTATCTATTGAGTTTTTTTCAAACACATGCCTAGACCAATGTCATTAAAAACCTGAATCATAATCCAATGACAATATTTAATTTATTTTTTATCAACATGAGTGTACAGGCTTTGTTAAGACAGAAAGCTATAGCTTGAAGTCGTTATAACGTCTATCGAGATAGAATACGATTTCCATAGCCCATTTTTTATATACGGTTTCATCTATATGAGTTAACAGACCTTGTATATCCTCACTGATATCGAAGCAACTAGCCTACATAGGTTAAAATATATATATATATATATATATATATATATATATATATATATATATATATATATATATATATATAAGTCAAAGATGCGTACTGTCGGAGCTACAAAACGAAGTTTTATTACGACGTTTCGAGTGGGGACCGCTCTTCACCAGGTAACGAGTGTACACTCGTTACCTGAAGAAGAGCAGTCCCCGCGTCATACGTCGCAGTAAACTTCGAGTAGCTAACTCCGACGGTACGCATCTTTGACTTATTAACTTTCCCGATCCATTGTTTTTATATTTATCTTACTTCCCCTATATTTATATATAGATATATTTATGTCGAAATTCGATTAGATATTTTATGGCGCATTCTGAATATACATTTTATCGACTTTAGTGAACCTACTTTGTATTTTTTTGGTTCAAACAAACAAAATAACTTAGAAATATGTATATAGTCGTTAAAAAGTGTATCATATTAGGCATTCCAAAAATAAAATCTAGAAAGATAAAAATAGCGATGGACTCCCTCAGTCCAAACTGAACCTCGTGCGTCACTCGATTCGGATCCACATTGCTGCGCCTTTAATTCTTTTTCAAGAACTGGGGAAATACCCACCGAACAATTAATTTCTGAAATAAAACAGTATTTATTTGTTTGAATAACCTCAACCGGAAGAAAGGCAGGTGCAAGGTGCTGTAGAAAATATTCAGAATTTAACGTAAAATGCTCAGATAGTAGTGACGTTACAAATCAGCGAAGTGCGTGATTTAAAATTTGTTTCAGTTATGACTGTTGTAATCTTTATTACACCTTGAACGACGTAGAAACTCAGCATACGTAGTTTGAACATGCATGCTCATGTTCAAATGTTGAAGAAATAAGACATGCACACGCGCAGTCAACATACCGAGAAAGGTTACACGCCAATGAAAACAACAATAAAACCGATACAGAAATTAGAATGACACGACCGATAAAATATCTGACCACAAAAAAAAAAGAAGAAAAAAAATCTTTGCGTTCTGAGAACATTCTATTTTTGCAACTTCTCCAAGACAGCTGTTGTCGCCTTTTGTAGGCACGCGCAATGAACGCAATTTTCAACCTTTTGGTTGATTTTTGCCAGAGCGGAGATCACATTGCCTACCTTACAAACCAAAGCGCACCGGCTTTACCCTACGTGACTGCGCCCTTTTGGGCTGATATGTCAGCGACAGGCAGGCCCGAATTAACCGTTGGCGTTGTATTCCAACGTCAACAGTTAGTTGGCCCTGCAAGCATGTGGCTTTCACTAAATGTCAGCTTCGAAGGTGACTTGATATTCTTTTAGAGAGCGCATTGTTGCCTGGTATGTTCCACGTAGCGTTCGTGTTGAACCGTGTTACTCTAATTCACTAACATAGAAAAGAAGTTCAAACAGCAAGTAAGCAGGCGAGCTGGTGAAGGAGGGACATGGTGACCTTGGAGCGAGGGGACATGGTATAACAATATCTGTTCAAAACAAGTTTCGAGAAAGGGTAAAGGGACAATCCATAAAAAAAGTTTTGATTTTTCAAATGCACGCGGCTTTGTACCGCCCTCCCCCTAAAGAGGTGACGGAAATCGAGGAAAAAGGGGGGGGGGGGGGGACGCTGGGCTTTGTTATGGAAGTTGGAGGAATGAAAAAGAAAAGGATTACAATCACAAAAAAAAATGTTCGAAGATTGGGGAAAAATATGCAGGGAACTTTGAATGAAGGAAACTAGCCAGAACAGCTGGGGACAGACGGGACAAAAAAAGTTGGCACTCCCTCCCTCGTGGTTTCTGCCCAGAGTCTGAACCCTGTCTTCCATTGGACCCGGTGTTGAGGTGACGCCGACTATATTTGTCTAGAAGAAAATCGGAGGCTCTCTTGCCGAAACAAAAAATGCGTTTGAGTTTTTTTTTTTTTTTTTGCCTGGCCTTTTAAAGGTCATTTCGGCGATATCTCACTCTGCCTGCCGACGGTTAGAAAATGTAATGTGTGAGAAAACTGGCTTAAAAGGGTGAAGAACTCATATTTTTTGTTTCTAAGCAACGTAGCTCAAGCTAGCTCTTCTTGGGACCGGAATAAATTCTGGCATATGGTTTATATAATAAATACCATTAACCGCTCCATCAGAGGTGGTTTGTGCATTTTCGAATTGGTTTATGCATGATTAGTTTTCAGGTTGAACACAAATGGATGTATACCCCCGTGGACTAGAAAACTTTACACTTCAATAAAAAAATTAACACATACTTCATTCAACATTTTGTGAGTTCATTTTCACAAGTTATGTTTCTTGGGAAAGAGTGATAAAACTGGAGTGATACCCGCCAAAAAATGTAGTTTATATATTGGTATGAAAAAACAACAATAGTGTTGGTCAGTTTCAATGCAGAGGTAGATATCACAAGACGAGCAACGGTACCGAGTCTTCATTGAGGGACCAGGGTTCCTATTGCCATTTACCATTCTAGATTTCGTCTTCCTTCGGCATTGGAAGTCCCTGCGTCGTCCCGACTGGCAAGCTCGGCAGCGGTTTGAGTTTCTTGCGCGCAACGTCTACCGTGTCTTCATCGCTAGAGTTTGAATCCTCCGAAGAAACCCTTCAGCGGAGCGAGAAGAAGACGAGGAGGTTCGGGGGACTGGGCCCGAGCGCGAGCTGCATTTTGCTATCGGGGATTTTCGTTTGGAACAGGGTAGTGTGAGTGACGCAGTTACCGGTGATTAAAGTAGTGTTTTTTCTTGTAGTCATCAGCGCTTCGGCTCAATGGTTTCGACATTTTGGTGCCGAAACCCGGGATCCGGACTGTACGATGGGCCAGAAGAGAAGGTGTCGCAAGCGTTGATGTAACGAGGCTACAGGACAAGACACCATCCAGCTGGAGAACGCAAGGGACCATAACGACGCTGCCATGGATAGGCTGAAACAGAAGCGAAAAGCCCTGCGTTCACAGGTAACAAAGCTGCTGACGGAAATTGATACAGCTACCCAAACCGAAGTGCCGATTGAGGAAGAGCTCAACGTCTTACTGACTCGTCTCAACGCGCTACATGGTCAGCTTGCCGAAACGGATTCTGCCCTCGAACCATTGTTGGCAGCGAGTGACATCGAACAAGAGTATGCTCGGACCGTCGAGTACAGCGATCGCATCGTCACCTACTCGGCAAGACTGACTTTCAAGGTGCGGACCCTACGCGAAAAAGCGAGTACAAGCGGTCAAGAAATCACAACAAACCACCGTAGTCCCACTTTGTCAGTCAAGGTCAAGCTACCAAAACTTGAACTCTTGAAATTCAACGGACAACGTCAACAATGGCAGCCCTTCTGGGAGCAGTTCGAGCAGGTCATCCACGGTAACCCAGAACTGTCATCAGCCGAGAAGTTCCACTACCTCAGATCAGCGTTGTCGGGAGAGGCTGCTGCAGCGATTGCCGGATTGCCACCAACGGCCAGCTGTTATGAAGATGCGCGGGAGATCATAAAGTCCCGTTACGGCGACGAGGCGCTGCTAGTAGATGACCACATGATGAAACTAGCAGAACGGCAGCCAGTTCGGACATCGCAAGACGTCCGAGGACTACGACGACTACACGATGACCTCCAAGCGCATATAAGAGGACTCAAGTCTCTAGGGGTTAACGAAGATTCTTATTCGACTCTCCTTTGCCCCCTTGTACTTCGGCTGATTCCAGAAGATCTTGTGCTAACCTTCAACAGAAATGTCGTTCGGAAGAAAGAACAGCGTCGCCCGGAAGATGGGGCTGTAAACGCGGCTGGCGAAGGAAACCAACACGCTCTAGAACAGTCCCAGCTAAGGCAACTACCATCACTCATGCAATTTCTGAGAATTGAAGTTGAAAGTAGAGAAAGAACGACAGTCACAAAAAAACCAGAATCAGGAGGCACAAGAAGTAAAGCAGGAAAAGAGAGCGGAGTAGCATCTCGTGCGGCAAAGCACAATTCAAAGCCATGGACAAAAGGAACGGCCGCGACACTTCTACAGAAGAGTGACAAGCTGAGCTGTGTTTTCTGCAAGTCAGCAGACCACGAGACAGAGCTGTGCACGGCAACGATAGGTCTTCCCGAGAAGAGGAAGATTCTAACGAGCTCGGGAAGATGCTTCAGGTGCACGAAGAAAAACCACCTGGCCAAAAAATGCAGGAAGAACATTTCTTGCTCCAACTGCCAAGGTCGACACGCATCAGTCATGTGTGACCCAACGTTCTTGTCAAGCTCAAGAGACGACAAAAGCAGACAAGAGGAAAAACTGACTTCTGCTGGTCCAGTGGCCCTGCAATCTACGATTAAAGACGGGGTCAACAAAACCGTGCTCCTACAAACAGCGACAGTGTGGAGCTTGGGACTGAAACAGCGCATCCTTGTAAGAGTGCTATTCGACGGCGGAAGCCAGAGGTCTTTTGTCACAGAACTACTGTCACGAAAGCTCAGGTGCAAGCACCTGGGAAACGAAAGACTGACGGTAGGAGCATTTGGCGACCACACGACAGAACGAAACTTCCGCAGAGTTCTTGTGACTCTTGAAAATCAGAGAGGTGAAGTTTTCCGTCTGGAAGCACTTGAGACAAGCCGTATTTGTGGTCAACGATTGCCCTATCCAAGAGAAGAATTGCGTCGCCAACTAGAAAGAATGGGATACACGGCCGCCGACTTCTGCGAAGCTGAGGGACCCAACGGCGTGGACATACTGATTGGAGGCGATTGCTATTGGAACTTCGTCACGGGCCAAGTTAGGAGACTCGACGGAAAACTTCGAGCAATCGAGACGTCGCTTGGCTGGACCGTACACGGTCCAACAGAACTTTCCGCATCTGTCATCGAGAGCTCACAGATGGTCGTTCTCAACGCAACGACAAACAACATGGATGCATCTGAAATCATGCAAAGGTTTTGGAACCTTGAATCGATTGGTGTAACCGACGAACCTCATCCAGAGACAGAACCCGTGATCGCGTCCTACAAAGAAACAGTTAAGAAGATTGGTCTTCGGTACGAGGTGGCCCTTCCGTGGAAACCCGTAGTGAATTTAGACGATAACAAACAAGTTGCGGAGAGGAGGCTTCAGCAGCTAACAAGGAAGTTAACTCAGAACCCTAAGTTGATGAGGGACTATGACGCCGCGATCCGGAAGTACACCGAAGGTGGAATTGCAGAACAAGTGTCAGATGAGCGGACTGGATCTCGGAAGTTCTACATGCCGCACCAATCAGTTTGTCGTGAAAGGAGCACCACCACTAAATTGCGAGTGGTATTTGACGCTTCTTCCCATAACAAAAGCTCGAAGTCGTTGAACGACTGTTTGGAAAGTGGCCCCAACCTGAACCCGGATATTGTCGCGCTGCTTCTGAGCTTCAGAAGACATTGTATCGCGCTAGTGGCCGACATCGAGAAGGCGTTTCTTCAGATAAGTATACAAGAAGATGATCGCGATGCGTTACGCTTTCTATGGTATGAAACTACCCCACAGGTCGGAAGACCACTTCCTCCAATTCTCATCTGGAGGATGACGAGAGTTCCCTTTGGAACTACATCGAGCCCATTTTTATTGTCTGCGACGATAAAACATCACCTGGACACAATGAAGAACGAGTATCCAGACACCGCGGTGCTGCTGCAAGGTTCCATTTACGTGGATGACATTCTTACCGGTGCATCCAGCGAAGAAGAAGCCACTAAGATCTTCAAGGAATCGACAGCAATTTTTGAGCAAGCGTCAATGAAGCTGCACAAGTGGGTGTCTAACTCGAAAACTCTCTTAAATGAGGTCGACTCGAATCACCACGAGGAACAACCATTGGGGCAGGTTGCAGGAGTTTTCAAAGTGCTGGGACTGACATGGAACCCTGCCACAGACCTCTTAACATTTGCACCAGACGATGTTCTGAACTTCGTAGAGAAGCACTCAGACACAAAAAGGTTTGTCCTACAGACTACAGCCAGACTCTACGATCCCCTAGGATTCATCGCGCCATTCGTCGTGCGAGCAAAGATCTTATTTCAACAAATCTGGAAACAGAAGATGGAATGGGACGACCTACTGCCTCATGACCTGCGCAGTGAATGGCACCGATGGTGTGCGGATCTTCCATTGTTATGTGACGTCATGGTGCCACGTTTCTACAGACAGGGAATAGAGGGAGCGACGATCAAGACAAACCTGCACGTCTTTGCTGATGCAAGTCCCCAGGCGTATGGAGCCGTAGCATACGTAACTATGACTAATGAATCTGGCACCACGACATCCACGGTACTGCTTTGCAAGTCTCGAGTGGCACCTCTAAAAGAAATTTCTGTAGCGAGGCTAGAACTTTTGGGATGTCTTTTAGCAACCAGACTAAGCGTCTACATTAAGACCAAGCTGCAGGAGAACATCCACGAAGTGCACTTGTGGACCGATGCGAACATAGCTCTTCATTGGATCCTCGGAGAAGCAAACGACTGGAAACAGTTCGTAAGAAACAGAGTCGTTGAAATCCAGCGAAACTCTGATCCTTGCTCTTGGAAACACTGCCCAGGCAAAGAGAACCCAGCTGACCTGGTGACAAGAGGAATCACAGCCATGGAGCTGCTCAACAGTGAAGTATGGTGGAAAGGACCTAGCTGGTTAACAGTACGAGAGCGCTGGCCAGAGGCGTCTGGTCCGCAAGAATTCAATATAGAAGAAACAGAGAAGAAAAAGGTGGCAGCGTTGCCCACGGCAACAGCCGATCAAACGATGGTACCAGAAATTCAGCGGTTCAGCACAGCTTTGCGACTTCGGCGAACAATGGCGTGGGTACTCCGCTTTATAATGAAGTCTAAAAGAATTAGCGCTCAAACTGGACCCCTAACCGCGGAAGAATTGAACAGAGCCGAAAGATATATAATAAAGAATGTACAACGTAGAGCCTTCGAACAGGAGATAAAGAATCTGCAAGACGCCAAGAAACTACCGCCAGATTCTCCTATAAGAGACGTTTCTCTTTTTTTGGATAACGATGGAATACTGCGGGTAGAAGGAAGACTACAGTTCTCCGATAAATCCTTTGAAGAGAGACATCCCGTCGTGCTACCGAAAGACGACCACTTTTCGAAGTTGTTGATAACTGAAGCACATCGCAGACTATTGCACGCGGGAGTGCGTGACACACTCGTGCAATTGCGGGAGCGCTATTGGATCGTGAGAGCTCGGCAGATGATAAAAAAAGAAATTAAGAAATGCATCGCATGTCAACGGCTGAACGCCAGACCAATGTCAGAAGTGACGGCGCCCTTGCCCGCAGACCGTGTCACAGAAGCGGAAGCCTTTGAGGTCGTGGGTGTTGACTTTGCGGGACCCGTATGGGTCACAGCGAGGAAAACAAAGAGGAAGGCATATCTCACGTTGTTCACGTGTGCAGTTACCAGGGCAGTACACTTGGAAATGGTACCGGACATGACGGCAGAAACATTCCTGCGTGCGTTCCGACGATTTGTATCAAGAAGAGGCGTGCCAAGGGTGATCTACTCTGACAATGCGTTGGCATTTAAGAGAAGCAAGAAAGACCTAAGCGAGCTTTGGAATATTCTACGAGATGAGGAAGTGCGGAATTACTTCGCAAACAGCAGGATACAATGGAAGTTCATTGCAGAACGTGCCCCGTGGTGGGGCGGATTTTATGAGCGTTTGATCAGGTCAGTCAAGAACTCTTTGAAGAAAGCCATCGGACGACGAGTCCTGACAGAAGAAGAGTTAGTGACTCTCCTCACTGAGGTGGAAGCAATCATCAATTCTCGACCATTGACCTACGCGTACAGTGAAGCGCAAGAGCCTCAGCCACTATCACCGTCGCACTTCACGACAGGGAAAAGACTTACGTCGTTACCAAAACCGTCCGGCTCCGACTTGCAAAACGAAGACGCAGAATCGCTCCGAAGGCTCTGGAAACTCAGAGAAGACTTCCTGAAAGCGTTCTGGCAACGATGGTCAAAGGAGTACCTAACAGAACTCCGATCACTGTACAAGACAAGGAGGTCAAACCGTCATCTCAAAGTTGGGGACCTGGTTATTCTACATGAAAGCCAGCAACCACGCCAGCTCTGGAAGATGGGAGTTGTGAAAACATTGTTTTCCGGAAGAGACGGAAGAGTACGAGTCTGCGAGATCCGACTTCCCGCTGGTGCAGTTGTAAAACGACCAATACAACTTGTGTACGGGCTAGAAAGTGGTTAAAAATGAACTTTGTTCCCTTTTGGGGGTGGATGAAGAAACCCTTCAGCGGAGCGAGAAGAAGACGAGGAGGTTCGGGGAACTGGGCCCGAGCGCGAGCTGCATTTTGCTATCGGGGATTTTCGTTTGGAACAGGGTAGTGTGAGTGACGCAGTTACCGGTGATTAAAGTAGTGTTTTTTCTTGTAGTCATCAGCGCTTCGGCTCAATGGTTTGGACACCCTCATGAAGCATGGTACTGAGAAGTGACTCGGTCACATTAATTTTGAATTTAATGTACTGCACGGCAGGTTGGTTCAAATTCTTCTTCTTCGCATGGCACTCGATCCATGCATTCTCGCTGACGAGGGCAACAAGGTGATTTATGGTCCTGATGGTCCATCTTGATGTACGGCGTCGTTGGCTGTAAAAATACATCATCTTGTCGCAGAGGTCAACACCTCTCATTTTTGTGTTGTACTTTCAAACCACCATTGGACGAGGGACTGCTACCTTCCTGCGTTCTTTTTTTACTGTAGCGCTCACCTGTACCAACGGGTTCCACATCAAATGCTGTAGAGGTAAGTGTGACGTCCTTTTTGTCATACCACTTGGTTATGGAGAGACTGTCATCGTGTTCCAGAAGACCAGCAGATTTCCCTCAAAATTGTTTTGTTAATTTCCTGTCTGAAGCCAGATACTTTGTTTTGGGGATTCGATTCCTCATTATTGTCCAAGTTCTGAATATCATGTTTTTGACTATTGCTTCAAGAAGCGGCATGGGCGTGAACCACCGATCGAAAGAAAGCGTAGAACCCCGTGGCGCGCTTTGTCAAAGATGTACTACAGAGTTTCCTGACACTCCAAGTCTATAGTCTGGGTAAGTAGATTTTCTTTGGTACATATGAAGATCGTAAACCAATCCATCCTGTCCTGCAAGTACGAGGTTCTTTAGGCATATTGGGTGCGGGGTGTTTGTAACGAACTGTTTGAATGCTGTTCTCCCCGTGAAAGCGACCATCTGTTCATAGATTGAGAAACAGTTTGGCCGAAGCAAAGAGAGGCATCCATCCCGAATCATGTCGACAAACGGCTTTACCTTCCACAGACTGTCCTCTTCTTTTGAGCGTCAGGAACCTCGATTTTTCCAGTGCACGTGAGGGGGGGTCTGAGGCCAGGTTCGCCTCAGACCCCCCCCCCCCCCTTGCCACGTGGGGGGGGGGGGAGGGGTCTGATGATGGGAGCTGCGTCGCCGCTGTCTGGCACGAGGAACTAGAAATTAAAAACAACATGAGGCCATGGCACGGTAGGAACAAGCGGCCGCGCACACGAAAGATGCCTGCCCAACTGTGCATACGGGAGCGCGGCCCCTTTCTCTTCTCCCTTCAAAACACAGAAGAGGGAATGAACATAATGCACTTAGAGCTCGTGCTACTCTCGGTCGTCTTCACCGCCGTCTCAAGTTGTACCGCGGCAGAGACGGTGTGGAATCCTCCGAGAGGTGGTCCGGATAGTCGCCATCTGGAACCTGCGACACATCTACCTCCTCGGGTTCATAGAAAGCTTTTAGGTTGGTGACATGAATAGACCCGCACACTTCACCAGATTCGCAATGCACAAGCTCGTAAGACAGGTTGGAGAGCTTCTTACTAACACGGTAGGAGCCATCCCACCTCTTTGCTAAAGAGGCCGTGAAGCCTCTAGCAGCATCACTCAGCGGATGAGTTCGCCTCAGTACCAGATCTCCTACCTTGAACTGCAGATTTCGCCTTCCCTTGTTGTACTGGTCAGCCTGCTGCAGTCTCGAGACGTCGAGGCTCTCTCGAGCTTCACGCAGGTTCTCCGTGAAGCGCTTCCGGAGATCTTCTGCGAACTGCGTGGTAGTGCGCTGCATGCTTGCGGGATCTGTGCAAAGAAGGCCGTTTCCCAGGGGAAACACGAGCTCTTTCCCAAAGTTAAGTTGAGCCGGAGTAAAACCCGTGGACCGGTTGATTGTTGTGCGGGTAGCGAATGCCATTTCCGACAATTTCGCGTCACAGTCTTTGTGTCGCTCTGTATGCGCTACAAGCATCTGCTTCAGGTTACGGTTCACTCTTTCCGTGATATTCGCCTGTGGATAGTATGGCGAAGTCCGTTTGTGCCGTATGCCTAGCGCCTTACACGCATCCACGAACACCTTGCTAACAAAATAAGAAGCGTTATCTGTAATAAGCGTTGCGGCAAAGCCAAAGCGCGCGAACGTCTCGAGAAGACAGTCCCAGATTTTCCTAGAGTCTAGTTTGCGTAAAGGAAACATTTCGACCCACTTCGTGAAATGGTCGGTCACTACAAGCAAA
>JAZHYW010010307.1:0-21125 GCA_037355805.1 Ixodes ricinus
GCCACGCGCGTCAGCAAGCAAGTGCGTGCGTGGCCGAGTGGTTACCGCGCTTGACTTTCGTGCGGAGGCCCAGGGTTCGATTCCTGGGAGTTCCGCGGATTTTATTTATGCTTCCAGTTTATGTTCTGGTGGATTCGAGAACATTGTTGTTTATTCTAGGCCCGAATGTTCTACGCGTCGAACCTTCCACGCCGATTATTCCAGAAGCCCACGCGTGTACATAAGGGGCTCCGCGTGGCGAGCCGGAGTCAGTTTCGCCTCAGCGTTCGATCCTGCTGCTTCGCCGCTTTCGACGCCCGCGACGCTCTGTTATTATCTTCTGTTTCCTTTTTACTTTTGGGCACAAGTTCGCCCCATTAAACGTTTAGTTTCTTTTGTTATCACCGCCTCATCAGTTGTCATTCGTGACATTTTGGTGGAGGTGCGGGGTAACGCATGCCCCTGCCGCGTACCCCTCCGAGTTCCGACAGCGCAAGTCCGAACACAAGGCCCCAAGAACCCAACGAAGACCAGACCGAGCTCCGATCAAGTCGCCGGAACCTTGGCCTACCCCCGGAGTTAGGACCCTTGCCACCTAGGACCAGGCCAACAAGGACGACGACGATGGCCGACCAGGCCCAGACCCCGGCCGCTCCTGCCGTTGTATACCTACCCGTGGCCCCCAGAACTCCGACGCCTTTCCACGGAGACGCCCACGAGGACATCGAGGACTGGCTGCAACACTATGAACGTGTGGCCCGCCATAACGGCTGGTCAGCTGAGCACTGCTTGCAGAACCTTTACTTTTCGCTGGAAGGGACTGCGAGGCACTGGCTGGAAAACCACGAGGCTTCTTTGACGTCGTGGGAAGTGTGCAAGCAAGAACTGAAGAAGACGTTTGCCTGCCAACACCGACGCGAGAGGGCCGAAGATATCCTTCGAACAAGGACCCAAGGCCCGAATGAAAGCATCACCAGCTTCGTCGAGGATGTTTTGCGCCTAGTCGCTCGCGCCGACCCTCAAGCCACCGACGAAAAGAAGCTGCGGATACTAATGCGAGGTGTAAAGGACGACATCTTCGGTGGTCTTGTTCGGAACCCCCATCGACTGTCGAAGATTTCGTCACGGAGGCCACGAACATGGAACGTGCCCTCCTCGCAAGAGCCAGCCACTACCATCGGCACTCGAGCGTAGCTGCTGCTCCTGCATCGGGCTACGACATCAGTCCAAGCATCCCCGGCCTTCGCGACATCATCCGTGACGTCGTCCGGGAGGAGCTTAAGAAGCTCCTGCCGACTGCTGAACGCCCGGCCTCAATCTCCATCGCCGAGGTGGTCCGAGACGAGGTTCAGCGAGCGATCCAACCAGATGTCCCTGTCACCGTGGCCGCACCCGAAGAACCGACGCTGACCTACGCCGCCATGGCCCGACGACCGCCGCAAGCTCACCGCCAGGTCACGGCACCACCCCGACGTGAACCTCCAGCGCCGCAGTATTCCCGACGCCAGGAAGATCGGGCGCACGGCCACCCGGAACCAGCAGCGCCACGAAAGACCGACGTGTGGAGGACGGCCGATCGACGCCCGTTGTGCTATCACTGCGGTGAAGCCGGCCACATTTACCGCCGATGCCCCTACAGACAACTGGGGCTGCGCGGGTTCCACCCGAACGACCCGCGCCCAAGGTACGACGAGCGCCCTCGCGACATCGAGGAGTACCTCCGACGCTCGCCCTCCCCAGTGTCGTCTCTCCGCCGTGAAGCCCGCTCCCCATCGCCACGACGTTCAGCGTCCCCAGCGCCACGACCCCGCCGAGAGAGCCTGTCTCCCCTGCGTCGCCGGGAAAACTAAGTGCGGCAACGCCTGGAGGTGGCGTTGCCGAAGACGACCGAAGTAAAGAGCCTCCAAGAACGACGGAGCGCTCCCACTCTCCCGACGCTACGCATCGCAACGACGCCCCTGAAACGGTGTCCAACAACCTAAACGTCGTCATCGACGGCGTCGACGCATCAGCACTCGTGGACACCGGAGCAGACTACTCAGTCTTGAGTGGGAGGCTCTCCCGCCGCCTTCGAAAAGTCATGACGCCGTGGGACGGACCCCAAATACGAACCGCCGGAGGACACCTCATTACACCAGTCGGGAGATGCACTGCTCGCGTCGAGATCCACGGTGAGACGTGCCCTGTGAAGTTCGTCGTTCTGCAAGACTGTGCGAGGGATGTTATCCTCGGAATGGACTTTCTTTGCGAGTATGGCGCCGTCATCGACCTCGGAGCAAACCGGTTGACACTACGAAAACCTGTTTCACCACCGGAGGAACCCAAAGCGACATCATCCGCGGTCCGAGTTCTCGCAAGTCACGTGAACTTACCGCCGCGGTCGAGTGTTTTCGTGCCCGTCGGGATCACCGAAGCTTTCTGCGGCGAAGTTCTGCTCGAGGGAAGCCTCCAGTTGCTCCTAGGAAGAGGAATAGGCGTCGCAAGAGGAGTAGCGGAACTTCATGATGGCCGCACTGTGGTACTCGTGACGAACTTTCGGAATGAAACGCAACACCTCACGAAAGGTGCAGCCGTTGGCCACGTCGAGGACCTCCAAAACTCCGCCAAAATCGCCGCCATTACTGACGAACCCTCGACACCTCAGCAAGACAGTACGTCGCCTGCGCAGCTCGACATCGACCCTAAGCTTCCGGGCCCAAAACGACGGCAGCTGATTAACCTCCTCGCCGAATACCGCGACTGCTTTGCTACGTCGTCGAAGGTGCGCCAAACAGCCATTGCGAAGCATCGCATCGTTACCGAGGACGACGCGCGCCCTGTGCATCGATCACCGTACAGAGTCTCCATTAAAGAAAGGGAGGTGATCCAGGAGCAAGTTCAAGAGATGCTGAACGACGACATAATCCAGCCATCAAGCAGTCCGTGGGCCTCTCCAGTCGTACTGGTTAAGAAGAAGGACGGAACGCTTAGGTTCTGCGTGGACTACCGACAGCTGAACGCGGTGACGAAGAAAGACGTCTATCCACTCCCCCGCATTGACGACACTTTGGACCGGCTGCGCCACTCTCGATACTTTTCATCGATGGACCTGAAGAGCGGCTACTGGCAGATCGAAGTCGACGAACGGGACCGAGAGAAGACAGCTTTCGTCACGCCGGATGGACTGTACGAGTTCAAGGTTATGCCCTTCGGACTGTGCACGGCGCCAGCAACTTTCCAGCGTGTCATGGACACCGTACTGGCAGGACTGAAGTGGCAGAGCTGTCTCGTCTACCTCGACGACGTCGTAGTGTTTTCCGGCGACTTCGACGAGCACTTGCGACGACTCCGAGCTGTTCTCCAGGCCATACAGACCGCCGGACTCACCCTGAAGCCGTCAAAGTGTCGGTTCGCCTATGACGAACTGAAATTCCTCGGTCACGTGGTTAGTAACGAAGGCGTTCGCCCCGACCCAGAGAAGACTCGCGCCGTCGCAGCATTTCCAGCGCCGAGAGACAAGAAGGCCGTGCGAAGGTTCCTTGGATTATGTGCCTACTATCGCCGCTTCGTTCGAGATTTCGCAAGGATTTCCGCACCGCTCACAAACCTCACGAAGGACGCCGAGAAGTTCGAATGGGCCGAGGAGCAGCAGCAGGCATTCGACGAGCTGAAGCGACGACTGCAGACTCCTCCTGTTCTTGGACATTTCGATCAGGATGCGGAAACCGAAATTCACACGGACGCCAGTAACGCTGGACTTGGCGCGGTACTGGTGCAAGTGCAACAAGGCACCGAGCGAGTTATCGCCTACGCAAGTCGGACACTGTCCAAAGCGGAGA
This sequence comes from Ixodes ricinus, assembly GCA_037355805.1. NCBI lineage: Eukaryota > Metazoa > Arthropoda > Arachnida > Ixodida > Ixodidae > Ixodes > Ixodes ricinus. The sequence goes on from JAZHYW010010307.1 coordinate 3,798, forward strand.
AAAATTACTCCACGACTGAAAAAGAATGCCTTGCGGTCGTCTGGGCAATCACGAAGTTTCGTCCGTACTTGTACGGGAGCCCGTTCCGTGTAGTCACGGACCACCACTCGCTCTGCTGGCTTGCGAACCTCAAGGACCCGTCAGGACGACTCGCTCGATGGAGTCTCCGACTACAGGAGTTCAACATGACTGTAGTCTACAAGTCAGGCCGCAAGCACAGCGACGCCGATTGCCTGTCCAGAGCCCCTGTCGAGACATCCTCCGGCAGCATCGACGACGATGACGACGAGTGCTTCCTTGGGGCGGTCAACACCGACGACATGGCGCGACGTCAAAGAGACGATCCTGAGTTGCGCGCCTTAATCGAGCACCTCGAAGGACGAGGGGGTACTATCCCCCGTGTCTTCTTGAGAGCCCTGCCGACCTTCGTCCTGCGACAAGGTGTGCTTTACAAGGAGAACTTCGGAGACAACAGCTCGCCATGGCTGCTGGTAATCCCTGCCGACCTTAGAGAGGAGATCTTCCAAGCCTGTCACGACGACCCAACGGCTGGGCACCTCGGCTACAGCAGGACGCTCGCCAGGATTCGAGAAAAATACTACTGGCCAAGGCTACCGAAGACCGTTCACCTCTACACTCGATCATGCCACGAGTGTCAGCGACGCAAGAAACCGCCGACGAAGCCATCAGGACATCTGCATCCGATTGCTCCCCCGTCTACGCCGTTCCAGCAGATCGGAATGGATTTACTTGGCCCTTTCCCGCCGTCAACGTCGGGAAACCGCTGGATAATCGTCGCCACAGATTATCTCACACGGTACGCCGAGACGAAAGCCCTTCCATCAGGTACGGCTGTGGAAGTCGCCAAGTTTTTCATCGAGTCCATTGTCCTCCGGCACGGCGCCCCCGAAGTCCTCATTACCGACCGTGGATCATCGTTCCTGGCCCAGCTGACGCAAGAGATCCTTCGTCTCAGTGGCACCGGCCACCGTCGAACCACTGCGTACCATCCGCAGACAAATGGACTAACAGAACGGCTGAACAAAACCATCGCCGACATGATCTCAATGTATGTCGACGTAGAGCACAAGACTTGGGACGAGGTGTTACCCTACGTCACATTTGCTTACAACACGGCGGTGCAAGAGACCACAGGAGTAACACCGTTTCAGCTGGTGCATGGCAGGAAAGTGTCGACCATGCTCGACGCAATGCTACCCCACGAGCCAGCTGACGATGGGATACCCGACGCCCAGGTGGTTGCTCAACGAGCCGAAGAAGTTCGCCAGCTCGCCCGACTCCGAATCCAAGATCAACAACGTGTCGACGCTACCCGGTACAACCTTCGCCGGATCGACGTTCGCTTCAAGCCCGGAGACCGTGTGTGGGTTTGGACCCCAATACGACGACGCGGTCTAAGCGAGAAACTCCTGAAGCGCTACTTCGGACCCTACAAAGTGCTTCGCCGACTCGGCGATCTGAACTACGAGGTGATGCCCGACGGAACACGGACTTCATCACGCCGCCCTCCACGACCCGAAGTCGTCCACGTCGTGCGCCTCAAGCCGTACTACGCGCGATAAGACTGTGAACCGTGATCTCGTGCAACACTTGATAGGATTGTGTTTTGCCAGCCTCCGTATTTTCCCATTCTTTTGGTTGTCCTGCTCTGTTTTGTTGCCTTTCGCGTGGCATCGAGACGATGCCTTTTTAAAGGGGGAGTAATGCCACGCGCGTCAGCAAGCAAGTGCGTGCGTGGCCGAGTGGTTACCGCGCTTGACTTTCGTGCGGAGGCCCAGGGTTCGATTCCTGGGAGTTCCGCGGATTTTATTTATGCTTCCAGTTTATGTTCTGGTGGATTCGAGAACATTGTTGTTTATTCTAGGCCCGAATGTTCTACGCGTCGAACCTTCCACGCCGATTATTCCAGAAGCCCACGCGTGTACATAAGGGGCTCCGCGTGGCGAGCCGGAGTCAGTTTCGCCTCAGCGTTCGATCCTGCTGCTTCGCCGCTTTCGACGCCCGCGACGCTCTGTTATTATCTTCTGTTTCCTTTTTACTTTTGGGCACAAGTTCGCCCCATTAAACGTTTAGTTTCTTTTGTTATCACCGCCTCATCAGTTGTCATTCGTGACATTTTGGTCACGAATGACCAAAATGTCACGAATGAAACCGTCAGTGATTAAGCCCTTATCTGCCAACTCAACATGCAACGCTCGGGTTTCAGCAGGCATGCCTCTAATTCAAAATGGTTTGCCCCGATTTTCATTCACTACGTTTCAAGCGTGATACGATCTGCTGGGTAAGCAAGCTTCCAGAGTTTTAGTCTTCGGGAAAGCAATGTAAATTGTCTGGTGCCTGTGAACGTTGATAGAGGGATAATGTCTGGTTCACGAGGTAACGTAGGCTGCGTTTAGAGCGACTTGAGCAACACGCAAATACGGCAGTAACAACTCAGTCACCGGGACAACTGTTCCGTCACGCCAGACGCCGTCAGGATGTAATCACAGAAGCCACGAGAGACGAGCACACATTGAGAAAAAAGCTTGTCCCGTCCAGTTCAGTGTTTTCTCGCTAGGTGCCGTCCGTATTCGCTTGTAGTGGCGAAGAGCCGTTTTATTAAGGCGAAAGCCTTGTATGTCTCCTCGTTCAGTCGACCTGTAAGTCCTTGAGCGAAAAAGACCTCAAAGATACGATAACACGCCAGAAGTGCGTCAAAAGTACGCCATCAGAGAGCGCGCTGTCTTCGCGAGGTTCGCTATCCCGTTTACATGGGCGTTTGGGCTTTCACCTTCAAGTCGGCTTAGGGATAACATAAGAGACCCTGTGACTTTTTTGATGGGTGTGATGCGGATGAAGTTCACAGAGTAATGTCTTCTCCATTTGGACACCGTTGTTTTTTTTCACAAAATTGACCATAGTGCGTGTGGTCCATACTAACGACATGAAAATGCATGTACTCAAGCAGTTAGTTTCGGAAAATGTTGTATTCGATGCTACTGAGGTCTTAATTACTGAGACACTAATTTATATTCGGCATGTTTGTCGCCTTTCGCGTCTCTATATTCATCGATCGTTATGCTTTAAGAGCGCATCTCTTAGGCGCTTGTTCCCGTGTTTTGCGGCGCCGGCGTAACCGGAGGAGGGGAGGAAAAGGAGGAGAAGGGGAGAAGAGAAGGGGGTGGAGGGTAGGATCCCCTCCTGCTTAGATAAATAATATTATAAAAATAATGTATATATATATATGTATATTGTAACAGCGCACCTTCATCACCATCAACATCCGCACTATCATTACCATCCACAACCGCGCACCGCCTGCACGGGCGTTGCGTGGCTCATGCTAGAGCTCGCGGGGCCGATTTGCTCCAGGGCTCGGCTCAGTAAAGCCGGTGCTTTTTTATCTCTACTTTGTCTTTCTTACGATATATATATATATATATATAACATAAGGAAATTACCACAATCAAGCAAGACCTTCGAAGGAATGGTTACCCTGCTAGGTTCCTAAATAAAGTCCTCAAGAAAGTTCGTCGCACTCCTGGAACACGAGACGCCGCCCCCCCTTCCAGCCGCATGTGCGTCCCATACATAAAGGGGACAAGTGAGACTCTCGCCCGCGTCCTTCGAAAATACGGGATTACCGTGACGCACAAGCCCACATCGACCATCGGCCGCCTTCTCCCTCTCCCAAAAGATCGGCCACCGCGGGAGAGGGCACAGGGACTCGTATACAAAATCCCGTGCAACGACTGCGGCGCCTCGTACATTGGGGAAACAAAGAACCACCCCGAACGTTTGCGCAGGCATCGGTACGACATCCAGAAGAAGGACGTGCAGGGCAGCGCGCTCGCAGAGCACGCAGAGACGACGGGCCCCGCCATCGGCCTTCAGCGAAAGCTCCGTCCTCGGCATAGAGAGAAATCTGGCGGAGGCGACTCTTGCTGGAGTCGTGGCACATTCAAAGGACCCAAAACAACATAAACCGGTCTGCGGGGACGCTCCCAAGCACTTACGTTTCCGGACTGCGGGGTGTCGCGCGGGGAGCGCCGGGAAAACAAGTTTGAGCAAGTCGTTCACCACCGAACACCAATCAGTCACCCGTGATCAAGAGGCCGAGCTGGCCCCGAAACGTCGGGACCTTCGTTTTAATAAACCGTGGTTAGAGTTCCATATATATATTCGAAACGTTAGTAATAAACTTCAAATTAGTAACTCCGACAGTACGCATCTTTGACTATATATATATATATATATATATATATATATATATATATATATATATATATATATATATATATATATATATATATATATATATACATCGCGACAACAGTGCACTCACCCCCTCCGAGCTTCTCTTTCCCTACAAGCCCCTTCGAACTTTCGCGTCAACAACACCCACCCCCTATATCTTGTATAAAACTAACCTACTGCGCCATGTGGGCTCCCGTGCTGAAGAAGACAGTGCCAGTGTCAAAACGCGGACAGACGCCAGGCCCCTTTCTTATTTTGTTTTATTCTCACTTCTCTATTCTATCTTACATTTTAGAAATTATTTTTCTATGTTCTTGTGTTTAACTTTTTCCGCCATTATATTAGATGTTTGTTTTTATCATCCTACGGCTGCTGTGTCTACGCACCCTACGTTTGCCTATATATGAATGGAAGCATTTGTAAACCTTGGTCACTTCCGATATATATATATATATATATGTGTATATGTATATGACGATTCGTTGTGGTCGTCAAGAGAAATGGGCTCCGAGCTCAAAAAAGACACGTCAACCTCCGAGATTCCATTGCAGAACTTCCTCTTTTCTCTTTATTTTATCTCCTTCTTTGCAAGCTCTCTGAGACATTACAAGTTTCCGGCAGTTTTTCCTAAAACAAAATTTCACGGCCGTATGCTGTTCCTTGATATCAGACGTTGCAAAAAAAGCAACAACAAAAAAACACGATTTTGAAGCGCTTGCAAAAAAACAAGCAGACAATGCCAGTCGGCAAACTAACTCGGAAGGGATGCTGCTAAGCGCTGGTAGCTGAGGAAGCCGGTACAACAAACAGCCCGCCTTTCAGAAATTCATTCCGTTTACTTTTGCATCCACCCTGGTATGATTCACTGTGCCAAAAGCTTTCACCATATGCAATGTTTAAAAAAAAGATGGCAACCAGTCAAATAGGCTCAATTGACCTTATGCAAAATTGCTTGGTGATCTGACAACACTGAGAGGCGTCACCATTTTAATGTTGACAAGCAGCGTCGGTACCAAAGCACAGTGGAGGCATCGGAGAGAGCCGTACGGGCAGTGTGCGATAGCACAGCAGCTGTGTTTTCCGCCTTCTGACCATGAAATGTGGACGGACAGTTTAAACAACCTACCGCGACTGTCCGATGGAACACTAGGAGGCATCTGCATGCTGGCAACAACCTCGTCGAAGCACTGCAGCAAGTCCTACGGCTTCACTGCGGAAGCTTATTGTGACGAGCCCATTTCTCTTGACGACCACAACGAATCGTCACATATGGCGCCCGAACGGGGACCCGGGTCTTCAGGAAATTCACGCTAACAACCTATGTGGGGACGGCGCTCACTTCGACCAGGTCTCCACCAACCACTGTCGCCTGGACGGCCAAGGTTTCAAGGTAACTCCAAGATGGCGGAACGTTCCATCGAAGCTTTCCGAAGGCTGGATGACGACGCCAAGGACGCCGCATACCAATCAGTCGTCAGCGACACGGAGATCCTGCGAAAGCCGAGGTGGAGCAGCTACGCCTACAGCTAGCAGAGCTCAAGAACGCGACCTCTGCGCAACCGATCGACCGGCTGGAGGACACATCGCGCCCTTGCGACGACGCCACCAACAGACAGCTACAGGCAACAGAGAATTTGATCTGCGGACTGCTGGCGCCTGTCGTGGATCGTCTTGATCAGCTCGAGGCAAAGATGAGGAGAACTTCGTCGGCAGAATCGCTGTGCAGCGCAATCTCTATCGAAGACGTTTCCGAGAGCAAGTCCGCCAAGAAAAGGAAGCCCAAGGCACCCAAGAAACAAGCTCCTGTCCAAGCTGAGTCAGCCGCAGATACTGCAGTCACACCAGACCGGCCGACAAAGTCGCTGACCAACGTGGCTGTCAGCTCGGTTCCTCAGCTAGGCAAGGACATCATCGCCTGGTTTCACCAGATGGATTTCTGGTTCCAGACGTTTAAAGTCGCACCAAGTGAGGCCATCCCATTGATTGTATCCAAGCTACCATCTAAGGACTTCATGTGGGTGAGGTACCACCTGAAGACAACCAAGGTAACGACGTGGGAGCAAATGAAGACCGCTTTCCGTCGTCGTTACAACCTGGACAACGAAGTTGCAGCGAAACAGAAGATGTTCGGCGCAAGTCAGCGTTCGGGAGAGTCCTGCACAGACTTCGCCTTCCGCAAACTGGAGCCCATTTCTCTTGACGACCACAACAAATCATCACAATATCTATATATATATTTATATATATATATATATATATATATATGTCTATATATATATATCTATATATATATATATATATAATTTTATATTATGTACGCCGCAGTTCGAGATCCATACATATTGATATTTCTTCCTCATATTCTATAGCACGGTATATCGCAAAATCAAAATTCCTCAAGAGCTGCGAACTTATTCTGCATGTCAAAGATTTGGAAACGTCTTTTTATGTTGTAACTGCTTCTGAATATAGCAGCCAGAGAACGATATACAAAATAACGACTGTCCCTAAATCACATGCTATCGGGTCGATATCTCCTGATCCATTTCTGGGCTCTTCTGCTTCGACACAATTGCCATCGTCAATATTAGGTTCGAGAACATCACATAACGAGTACATCACGACATATCGACACAACGGCCAAGGTCAATATTAGGTTTGAGCATCCATGCTGTAATACGGTTTCCCGACTGCTGCAAGACTGTATTTGCGGTGTGTGTGACGGCTTTCACATCTCAGTAGAATCGGCTCTCGTTGTGTGTTTGTTTGTCACATTACAACAGCGTCTGCCGACAGCATCAGGAAGACGATACAAAAATAAGGGCTGTCCCGAAAGCATCCGCTATCGGCTCTGTGTCCACTGGACCCTCCTAGTGCTCGCCGGCTAGGACTGCCATGGACAAGATGGCCATCAATCATAGCTTCGATCAAGTTTTGTTTCCCTGATGCTGGAGAACAGCAAGAACTGTTGGTGAAGACTACAAACGAATCTTCTTACCATGTTGTCTTTCTTGTTGTTCCAATCTAGTGTCTTCGATGCCGCGAACTTGGTTGACGACTCTCTCTTTAATCGATAGCTTTACGGGCGACACTTCGCATAGATTTCGAGCTCGGGGGCTGTCGTCGCCGCTTTGGAAATATCCTTCTCTCCGTTCTTGGCGCGAGGCCAGAAAGTCGGATTTTCTCGTCGGCAGCGCAGCGCGGAAAGAGAAGAGAAGGGAGCTCCGGCATCCCTCCAGTAACGATGCGACGAGGTGAGGGTCTACCTGTCGTCTGCTTCAAACAGTTGTTTTCAGACATTACTTGCATTATCCAAAATCCCACTTTGGTAGTATCCAGTCGCTATGCGTGTAATGGTGAATGGTTTTAGAAACTTCCACTGCACTTATCCATTTACTTCGCGGATCGCCGAGCACCGCTGGTGGCAGTCGTCGGTGGCATCGGCGACGCCAACCACGACGGCTAGGAGAATTAACCACGTGGTACCTCCGTCCTCAGGCGCGTGACGGCACCATTCCACCCACATTGCGTGGCCGTGCTACAGAAATCGCTTTCGTATATTCGCACGTTGTGGGCGAAAAATACGACTTTGTTTTCTCCTCCATCGTTGGAAAGGGGCGGCTTCCGAAACACAGGTGACAGGTTGAAGCGGGATATCACCTCACACAATATCCGCTTGGCGAATTTTTTCTTTTATATTTTTTTCGCGAATTTTTGTTTTCTTATTTGGGGGGGGGGGGGGGGGGGGGGGGGCAGACATAAAGGGTTTGGGGCCTGACAGGGCCTCTGCCCCCCAGCTCAGCCGTGTAGCACGACAATGTAGCAAAGTTGACAAATTAAACATATATAAATGTTGCGATCAAAAAGCGATTAAAAACAAGCGAACAAACCGAACCTTTTGGGGACGATTGTGTAAACATTGCTCAAAATTTCTTTTTCACGTAATATTAAATACATGCAAAAAGAAAAACACACACTAAAAACCGAAAACTAGAAAAGATGCTTCCGTTGAGCAAGATAATAATTATGGGTGTGCAACAAGATTAAAATCTGCCACAAAACAGTGCCCTTTTGAAAAGAGAAACAAAAAAAGTGAAAGCCGTTTACAACTCTCTGTAACGCCGAATGAGAGCGCAGCTCTTGAGGAGGAGGAGTCGAAGGTACGGAGAGGGGGCTATGCCCCTCCTCCTCTCCCTGTTCGCCCCCTTTAGGGAAAGCTTTTCCGCTCAATTTAGCGGGGAAATTTTTCCGCTAGATTTATCGGGAAAATTTTCCGCTAGAGTGAGCGGAGAAATTTTCCGTTAAATTTAGCGGGGAAAATTTTCCGCCAGATTTAGTGGAGAAATTAACCCATCATGCCCCGCGCGGTTACGCCGACGGCGACGCCGACGCCGCTCAAGCCGGAAACGGACGCCTAAGAGCTGCGCTCTAAAAGAGAGAATCTCTCACACTTCAACATAAGGAAACAAGAAAGGAAAATTTACACAAAACATTAAATTCACGAACATATTTATTTTTGTTTAAAGTTGTTTTACTTATCTGTAAATTAAGACTCTGTCGGCCATAGTATGTTCTTACGACAAGCATCTTTCGCATTGAATTTCAAATATTGTAGATGCTCAGATTATCTGTTAGTGTAGTGTGAAGTTACTTTCTGTATATGAATTGCAAGAGTTCAAAATGTAATACTTGGTCTGCCTTGAGCGTGTTATATTGATTAAAAAGTTGCGGTGTGCTTAAATTTCTTGTCTTCTATATAAGTTTCATCACACGCAACATTTTCTTTCGGAAGATAATTAGTTTATTGCGGTTAGTTGATGTCATTGTTCCTCAAACCAAGATGTCATAGCTCATTTGGTAGGTAAATAGGGAGTAGTATAATACTTGTTTAAGCCAGGTAAGTAGTAAACCTTGTATTTTATAAATGATTATATTAACCTGGGATAGATCAGCTTTCAGCGTATTAACATGAGTAGACAATGAAAGGTCCTCTGTAAATCAAACTCGCAAATATTTTTGCTCTTGGATTTGTTCCAGCAACGTGCCTTCAAATGTAATATTGACGGTGCTATGATCACGTTTATTTAACGACTTAAAAATGACACACTTTTTTACTCATATTTAGGCAAACGATTGGTTTCTGACCACCCTGAGAGTTTTAAAAGAGAATCATTGGCTAATTTCTCTACAAACACCTTTGCCTCACCAGCAAAAAAAAATATATATATATACGAGGGGTGTCCATAAAGTTCGTATTATCGGCACAAAAATTAAAAAAAGAATGAAACAAAACAGGCATCAGCATGAGCGCGCGTCCCTCTAGTTTCCGCACAGTATAAACATCGCATGCTATAGTAGCTCGGAACGCCGCCAGGGAGTTGAAACAAAATTTCACCGCCCGTCGGTGCCAAGCGCATGCAGTGATCCGTTGTGAGCCACTTTTGAAAAAACCATACAGTCGTCTGCAAACAATTTAACTTGAACCGAGGGAGGGAAATTTGTTGCTATATCATTTATATAAATTAAAAATAAAAGGGGCCCTAACACTGATCCCTGGGGTACTCCTGAGTAAACTGCTAACGGAGGAGAGCAAACTTTATTACAGCTAACATACTGCATTCTTCCTTCTAAATAAGAACTTATCCAAGATATCAAAACCTGATTTAATCCCAATAAGTTTAATTTTTGTACTAATTTGTCATGGGGTACCCGGTCAAATGCTTTAGAATAATCCATAAATATTACGTCAACCTGACTTCGTTCGTTTATTGCTGATGCAAACGCATGTGTGCACTCTATTAGTTGCGTGACTGTCGAAAGACCCTGCCGAAACCCGTGCTGGTGTTCATACAGTAAGTTATTTTCCTCTAAGTATTTATTTATATGTTTAGAAATTATGTGTTCTAAAAGTTTGCAGCATGTCGTTGTTAACGATATCGGGCGATAATTTTGAATGTCCATCTTGTTTCCGGACTTGTAAATGGGCACAATTTTCCCACTAAGCCAGTCTTCTGGTAACTTGCTCTGAAAAAGGGACGCTTGAAAAATTAAATATAAATACCGCGACACCCACTCTGCATATCGTCTCAGAAATGCGTTGGGGATATTGTCAGGTCCGGATGCTTTTTTATCGTTTATATTCAAGAGTAAATTAAAAATACCACTTTCTGACAAAACCAACTCTGGCATTTGCGCGTCGTTGGGTGCGACGACAGGATCTACCGGTGGGTCACGTGACACCGTAAAGACAGACTGGAAGTATTTGTTGAATTCTTCCGCAATCGCAGAAGGACAAGAGACAACTTCATTATTGATTAACACTTGCGCAATTTCTTCCCTCGGAGTCGAAAAGAAACGCCAAAAGTTCTGTGGGGATTCCCTCAAGAACCGTGAGAGCACATTACCACAGTAGCTTTCCTTTGCTTGCGTCACAAGATCCTTTAACTGTCGTCCTAAATTCGCTATCTCAGTGGTGTTTCTAACTTTATTTTTTCTTCGGCGTTTTATCTTTCGTTTTAGTTGCAGAATTTCCCTCGTTATCCAAGGATGCCTCCTTTGTGCTCTCACTTTCCTTGAAGGAACAAAACGACATATACAGTGGGATACAATGTTTTTAAACTTTCTCCACAGCTCGTTGACATCAGTTAGATGACTGAAATAATCAAAATGCTCTTCTAAGTAGTCAAGAACAGACACATCATCCGCGTTTTGGAAATCGTGAACTACATTTTCGGAACGGGTATTTTGGGATGTTTTTTTCAAGAGTTGCGATGAAAATACCAACATCTTATGATCTGACACTCCATCTATAATATCAATCTCGTCCACTTCAACCATATTGCTAACAAAAAATAAGTCTAACGTTGCTTGACCAGTATTTGTTTCTCGGGTCGGACCGTTCACTAACTGTCTCAGGTTGAAACAAAAAGCAATATCAAGAAGCAGTTCTGATGACAGTACCTCATTTTTACCCACTTGGCTAGTTGTCCAATTAATACCGGGCAGGTTAAAGTCCCCTGTCAAAATAATTTTAGCTTTGTCAGTAAATTGTAGAGCCATGTAGTCGTATAAATCTTCTAAAAACTTTGGCGCGGTATTTGGGGGCCTATAAACGGCACCTATATTAAATGTATTTCCATGGATTGTTACTTTACACCATAATACCTCACCGTTGATAAGGCAATTTATTGGAACCAGATCTACCGTGTCTTTAAAAATGATAGCCACACCCCCGCCTCTTGATCCTCTGTCTTTCCGAATCATTTTGTATGGAGGTGGGACAATTTCATTGTCCCCAATACCATCGTGCAGCCATGTCTCCGTAATAACAACAATGTGAGGGTCATGAAACAACAAGATCATTTCCAGTATGTCTACTTTATTTAATATACTTCTAGCATTGAAGCTCAATATCTTAAACGATTTCAGCGGGTGCTTACTAACTGATTTGTGGCGTCACTTATTATTAGGGTGAGCTTGCTGTTTGTTTGCTTTACACATCTGCCCATTTATGTCGTCCCACACAAAAATATTGTCGCCAATCTTTATCTTGTCATGAATTAGGAAAACGTTTTCTCCGTTATCACGGTGCCGCTTGCTGCATTCCCACAACTTCTTGCGCCTTTGAAGTGTCACCCAGGAGTAGTCGTGTTCCATTGTTATCTTACTCCCTTTCAGTAGTCTGCGTTTCTTTAGAAGATTATCTTTTTCTGCGGAATCCAAGAATTTAACAATGACAGGTCGGTTCCTGTTCGTTTTTCGACCTACGCGATGCAAGCGTTCGACAGTGTTGACACGAATTCCAAGCGTTTCTTCGAAAACACCATCTAGTACTTTTGATTTTAACGTATCTGCCGTTTCATTGTTGTCTTCCGGAATCCCAAAAACCATAAGGTTATTGCGGCGGCTATAATCTTCTAGACTGCGAAGCTTCCTCTGACACTCAAAAAGGTCTTCTTGCATTGACGTGACGCTTTGTTGAAGACCTACGACTTGATCTTTAACCTCGTTTGTGTCTTGAACTATTACTTCAATCTGTTCAACCCTTTTAGCTAAGCTGTCGAATTTGCTTTCAAACTGTTGCTGGCTAGTTTTTATTACTCCGAGATCATTTATAATCACGTTTTGTGTAACCAGAATAGCTTTCACCATTTCCTCCATCGTAAGTGGGGTATCAGTGCCCCGCTCATCAGGTCCCGGATTCGATTCAATGTCCCCGCATGACAATAGGTCAAAAGTGACATCAATACACTCCTGCAACAACAACACACACGTCCGAGGGCATGGCAGCGAAAAAAGGCAAATGTTGCTTGTACGTTTACAATACAAGGAGCGATCATTACTCACCTGCATGAAAAACATTAGAGGGTTATCCATCGCTCCCGGTGAAGTGCCACCATGCCCTCTGACGCTGAGCAGCCAGCGCGGTCCTTTTGTAGTTTTGTAGGCGGGGGCGGGACGTGTTGTCGATGTTGCTCCGGGATCTGTGATGTCGCTGAGCACCAGTTGCTTGAACATGTTGCCAGGTACTGTTTTACTGTTTTGTGGGATTGATATCATTCGAAAGGCAATGCAATCCTCTTTCATTTGATATTATTTATCTGTTGGTTTTTACTGTTCATGCGCATTTGTAGCGTTGCGAATATGATGGCGCGAACCCTCACTTGCTCCGCTAGTTCATGTTTTATGAACGATCCATTAAAGATAACACGGTTCCAATTTAGCAGTTTTGTTAAGATGATGTCGGAGCAGAACGTAACTATACACTTTTTTGGTATTTGCACTACTTTGTTTTTTTCATCCCTCCAAATATTGCCCCAAAATTGACATTTTTCAGCACAAATATGTTTTTCATGACAAGCGCTAGGGCAATGAAATTAGCTACAGATGTAGTGCTTATAATTGGTAATATGACAAAAGAATTTAATGTTGTGCAAAATTGTTTTGCTTAGATATTTTATATCAAACGTAGCACGTTTTTGTGCTTCGAGTCATGGTACTTCAAAAGCCGCAAAGGAAATAATTAAACTATGATAAAATCTTTTATAACTTTTAGAGCTACAATGGTTGCCCAAGAGGTGGACGATGGCTTTTTTTTTCATTTTCAAAGTCATAAAGCTCCAGGAGCCCTTCTAACTTACCTGTTTTTGACGCATATCTTTTTTGGACATGAAACAGATTTATTGGCATCTAATAACATTTATTGTTTGGAGTAGATATACATTGTGATGTATTAAATTTTTCACAATGATCTTGCTTTAGTTTCTAAAGAGGTGTAGAGCTTAACTAAATTTAAAAACAATTAAAAACTGTTTTTGTGTTTTGTTGCGCTAGCAAACTGGTGGCAGGCAAACTGCTGATTTCTAATGTTCAAAAAATATCCGAAGGCGGCGTTGGCGTCTGTATCATCGTCAATCTCCGTGTCTTTTTACCTTCACATTTAAAAAATATATTGGAAGATTTACTATCAATAAATGAATGGTTGAGGTACTGGGTCAGGTTAATAAATCTAAGACAAATATTTACACAAGCATAGCGTGATATAATGGGTTCATTATTCGATGTGATTGAAATAAATAAACAATAAAGACGAAGAGGAAAAGAATACACACCGAGTTCACTTCATCTAGAGTCACAAAATGAGCTTTAAAGTATCGGCACTCGTTCCCAAAATTGTTTTGGGCGCCGCCATTTTGGGTCTTGTTCAGAGCAAACGCAACTGCTGATCGTCATGATCCAAAAGTACGACTTCCTCAGCATTAGATGCGGTGCTAGAGCTGATGCAATATTGCAATGCTCTGTCGCGGGTTGTTTAAACATTTGTGGGGGACGGAAAAGCGTTTCCTGTGATTTTAAATAAAGCTTCAGATAACTGGCAACCATGCTTTGAAGCCACAACAAGGTATATGTACATATGGTAGCGAAGCTTCCATAGAAGCCCACGTGTCGAAAAAATGGCGGCTCATGGGGCTTCGCTAGCGCCATCTATGTGTCGTGATAGCATTTCCGGCGGAACAAAAAATAAACAGGAAATGACTCACTTCCGAAAAAGAAAAACAAACAAACGTGACGTCACTTTGGTGTGCTTTTTGGCGCGGAAATTAAATATAACAAGAAACCGGGACTGCAGGCAAAAGGACGATCGTTTAGTGTGACTAAAAAGCATTGTTCGAGACTTTTAAAAACTGGGACTGCAGGAAAAAGGACGATCGTCGTTTTTTGCCTGACAATCATGGTTTCTAAAAAGTCTCAAACAAAGCTTTTTAGTCACACTAGAAAGTCTCAAAGCTGTGCCAAGCTATGTTTGAGAGTTTTTAGCGTGTCGTCCTCTTCCCTGAAGTCTCGGATTTTTTCTTTTTTTCGTTTCGTTGAATTTCCACCTTCTCGTTTGGACCCTTAAGTCTGTGGGAAAATTGTTTTCTTTTACGTGGCCGCCTTTTGTCGGCAATCCGCTTCGAGAATCTTTTTTTTTTCATCCCACAGTAGTGAACTACTTTGAAAGAACCGCATTTTGCTTTTTCCTTCAGCTTTTTCAGAAATATAGGAGCGGCTTAATGTGACTGACCTCACAGAAAAAGTGAATAACAATACCGTTGCTCGAGTGTGGTGGCGTTAAGTCACACGACAGTAATTCTAATGCAAGTCCAATGTTGCACTAACATTTTATTCACATACAACTGCTTACAACCACTCAACCAGAACATTCATCAGAAGCATACAATCAGTAACTAGTTTTAAGGTAGAAGAAAACTAGATGAATACATAAATCACATTATGACAGGATAACATATAACACACTTTACAATTGGCTGCCTGTTGTGTGGGCATAGTCAATTTATATACAACCATCAATATCCCATATTGTAAACTGTTTTGAGGAAAGCTGTGTTCAACGATATAGAAAGCGCAGAAAAAATAGCAGCCGTTTTTGCCGTTCTTGGGCAAGGTACCATCATCCGAAAACATTTTAACTTGCGTACGATGGTGCTGCGTACCCTGGAGCTTTCCGTGCACGCATAAATTATTTTGGAGACCTCCAGTATGCTGCGCGGCATAGGCCAGTGTTTTTTGGACCTTAAAACCAGAGGTTTGAATCAGTGACAAAACCACATGAGCAGTCTGTAACCCTAAACACTGTAAGCACCTTAATTTTCGCGATAACCTATTTTTAGAGAATTTCGCAATTTTATAAAAATCGAAAAAAAAGAGTCATTTATGGATATGAAAGCATTAAATATCGCTCTAGGTCATGAAATTTTGCGCCCGCCAGATTTTCTCGAAAGAGACACAATGCGAAATATTGAGCATGCGAAAATAAAGTATTTTACACCACACGACAGGCTAGAAAAGCAAACATACTGCTTTAAAAATGTACTCTGTGGTCTCACGTGCTTAGCCTTTGCACTTGGTGCCTAGCTTTACACTTTGCTGATGCATCAACGAGTTCAGTGTGTTAATGTTTTCGTGCAAACCAGTGGAGCTTGACTTTAGCAAACAAATAAAACAAATTTTCCTACACATCGTGGTTACACACAGCAAGATACGTTTAGACCTCCTGATAAAAAGTACACAGAGAGTACAACCTATGCCCTCCTTTGAATTGAAGGTTGTTGATGCTCGCCTCGAAAAACACGCTCACAAGCCTCAACGAATGATGTGAAAGAAGGGAAGGGAACTGACAGGTTTCCAAAGTCCGAGTCAGCAGCGCCTTTTACACTCAAATACAGAATAACTTACACTAGTTCAAGTGGCGGGTTAAAAGCTATAGGTGAAAACCATAATCAACTGTCGAGGTGATCGCAGAGCATCCTCAGAGACCACATTGTCAAGCAGAACCCACGAATTCAGTTTGGCTGCTTTCTACATCCGAGTGCTTGCAGGTTGTCAAAACCTTCAATGCTATCTCTGAAAACTCCTCATGGACAGAGCCATTATACAGTGCAGAGGCAAAGGGCGTCTTGGAGCATTTGTGCGAGCTATTTAGGTTGTCAAAGAGACGGTAGATTTTTTAATGAATCTCGCTGTGGAATAGCAGCAGCTGGCAATTGCTGGAACGTTAGAAAGGCATACATTGCAGCAGCACAGTGGTTGCTAAACACTTGGGCCGCTAGTTTCACCGACATCTTTTAGCAGAACGTCAAATTAAAGTGCGTTTAGTTCAGCTTGAACATAGAACGGATCTCAAGTGTCCGGTCCTTTTAATGGGCTTCCTTTATGCACAAGCTTTTCACTACGTGATCACGAACATTGAAGTGATACTGAAAACACATGTTTCTGAGGCACTTCAGTAGGTGCAAAGTATCAAAAAGAAAAAAGAAAGGTTTGTCATTGACATATATGTAAGGCTTCTCGAAATTACAAGGCATGAAAAAGAGAGACGTTCCGGCTCCCCTGATCACATACCACAGCTACTGGCTCCAGGCCAACATTAACAAGGACGCTGAAGCACTGGTAAAGAAGATCCTGTAGGACAATGGTACTCTGTGTGCAATTGTGGCGGCAAAAAGCATCGAAGTGGCTGCTTCCATGGTGTTCGGATTCTTTTTGCCGTAAACACCTGAGCCTTGTTTGACGCACGGAGTTTGGCATCTATGCCTGCCGCTATTATGCTCTTCAAGTCATTTGAATACCTGTCAGATGAGGGGTTGTCTGAGACCTCTTTTTAATTTTGCATCAGCATCAAAGACTATTGCTTTTCGCTGGCGGCGATCTAGGCTCAGCGAAAAGGAAGTTGCTCGCCTCCTTACCTCCTCGCTCTCGGAAATGCGCGGGGGTTAAAAATCCACCCGAGGAGGTGGAACACTCTGGAAAAGCGACAGCTGCAGTGATCGGACTGGTGTCAACCTAAACGCGGTCGCTTACAATACTTACAGCCTTTTTGGGCCATGAAAAAGAGGCCCCAAGCCAAACGCCTTGTTCTGGCGCGTGCCATCCTACCCCTGGAACCACGCCTTACATCCCCATTCTAGGCTGGGCCTCAGCGAGTGCAGCGACGGCTGGAGACTCATGAACGCGGATACTCTCAACAACTTTCAGCCGCAGTCCTCACCAGACGCTGCCGTTGCAGCCTTC